>LPNX010701415.1:697016-908776 GCA_001517045.1 Pseudotsuga menziesii
ACTATAGCACAAAACAGGGCGAAAATCATGGAGGCCATTATGTGTTATGACCCAGGTAGTCTTCCTCACTTGAAGAGAATTTGTTACATCTTGGCTCTATAAAAGAATGATCCTATGGATCGATCTAACAAGTAAGAAATTATGTGGAAAATGGTTATGATTTTCTTATGTGATAGCATATGCCTCCTAAACGCATTTTGATGTACTTTTGCCATGCTATATTAACTTATGCTTAAGTATTGTAAAAATGTTTATTGACGCCACATATTCTTAGAATCATTAACTATTTGATCTTTCCCCATTATCCAACAATGTTTTTTTTCTTTTTATATGGTGATAAAAATATTTTCAAAGTGCTATTTGTGACCTATTTCATTTTTTTTATTATAAAAACCAAATAAAAATAAGTAAACTCAAAAGCAAGCATGACCTCTCTAACCCAACATAAAAACTTAAATGAGTAAATACACATATGAGAAAGTGATCATAGTTCTTGAAATAAAATTCCATTGATTCCATTGAAGTGGAATGGAGAAATGAACTTGGCATGTGATTTCCTCATCATTTGGATAGAAGAACACACCAAAACCTCGAGGAACAAAAACCTAACCGTAAGGATTAACCCTAAATAGTGACAAACTCATTTTCTTTTGGGTTAATATGCCGTCGACGAGATATTTCCACCCTCGCTAACTCTGATAGAGAGGCTATCGATACAAGATATCTATACATGTGAAGTATATTTTACTCTGCAGTGAAACTCTCGGGTGAAGGCAGGGCTTCGATTGTTTTTCTTGTTTTGTTATGTCTTCATAGCAATTCTTTTCTGAGTGAAGAACAAATTGTAGTTTCCGTCATCCCGGACAACTCCATTGTTGTACAAGCAATATTTTCAGCATCCTATAAGAAACATTTGTTTCAGACTTTTCTCTTGGAGAGCATCTACAAGGATTCTTTACCGGAGGAAATATGGGTGTTCCTGCATTTTACAAATGGTTGGATGATAAATATCCTCTAATAGTAATGGATGTTACAGAGGAAGATCCCGTCAAGATCAATGGTGTTACCATTCCAATTGATACCAACAAGCCTAACCCTAATAATATGGAGTTCGATAATCTTTATTTAGACATGAATGGGATTATTCATCTATGCTTCCATCCCGAAGACCGGGTATGCATTTATTTATCATATCTTCCATATTTTTTACACATTAAAATTTTGGGACTGTAGAACTGAAAAGAGGGTAATCTTATGTTAAGAACGAATTTACGCAGTAGCTGTAAAGATGGTGAACTGCCAAAAAATTTTGATCGAAGAATAAATTTCAAGAAAGTGCTACAAAGTTCAAACAAGGGTCGTTTCTCAAAACATTTTCATTCTAATTGGAATTTGATGCTGATTAAATTAAATTTTTGATTTATTTCACATTGGTTCTAAGGTCGCTTCCGCTGCAGCATATACATCCAACACATTCTTATGCCAATGGTTTCGCTTACCCCTTTTCCTCCTCTGTGGGATGGTGTTGTGACGAAACCTGGGTGTGTGTGATTGGTTGTGGGATGAAAATGCATGCTTTGCCAATGGGGGTGCATTCATAGAGTCAGCGTCCCACCTTCTGTGTGATCGGTTGTGAGATGAACATATGTGCTTGCTCAGGCCCCCTTCCTTCTCTGCCGCTCCTTGTCTTTGGGATGTGTTGTGTGGGACCTGGGTCTGCATTCAATAGTGAGCAATAAACAATAGTGAGAAATAAAAAGGGCATAATAAATCACTAGATATGGTGTCTTGGAGCAATTTTCATGATTTTAAAATCTTATCTCGTCTCTAAGGAAAGATGTACTGTAAATCGGGTAGTTCTCAAAGAATATTGAATCTTCTGAACTTCAATTCAATTCTATTTTAGTGATACCCATCCAAAATATTTGAATTGATGTCAACCTTGCAATTATATATCTATTATTTGGATAATATATTCCATCCATTTTGGTTCAAGGATGGAATTGGTTAAATAGATTCTTACGAGGATCAGAGTCGAATTCTTTTCCATTAATTTCTTCCATATTCCCCAATATTTAAGAGTTATGTAATAAAAAGTATCAGAGGGACATAATAAAAAATGATGTAACATACAAATTGATTGAGAATTGATTTAGATAATTGGAATCGGACAAATTAGATCAGTTCTTTGGGATGGGGATAGAGGGATTCAAATCCTTAAAGTATAGAAAGCCAACATGTATAAGCTAACTTATTTTCCTCCTGTAATGTGCATTGTTGTTAACGTTGACATGTAGAATTGTATTCTCCAATGTTGATTTGATAGTCTCTTTATATTAGAGAAGTCATAATTGGATTACTAAATGTCAAATCATTGGACTCATTCATTAGAATAGCTTCCATCAAGTCTTTGCGTCCTTAACCAAGAAGAAACCAAATGCATATTCATCCAAAATCTTGAAGCTTCAGGTGTGAAGTTCAACAAATATTATGAGTTGCTCATGAGAGAATCATTGTGAGACATTGTGATTGCTCATGATAGCAAACGCATACTCTGTAACTTGCATTTTTTTTTAATCTTCTGTCAGTAAAAACTTTGTTTTAAAACAACCACGATTTTTATTTTTTATTTTAACTTAAACCATAAACTCTTTTTAATTCGGTTTTCATTTAAAAAGTCATGCATCTATTTTATTTAACTGTAACATATTGTTTGAAAACAATCATGCTCTTTATTAAACTATAAATCTGCTTTAAATAAACCCTTGATTTATAAAAAACTATTTTATATTCCTATAGTTGCTCTATTTGTAATTCCTGTAGCTTAATCTTTTTAAAAACTAAGTTAATATCTTCTTCATAACACCTTCTACATTTCCATTCCTAGAAATGTGTGTTTTTATAAAAGTACATACTCCATTTTTAAATAGCTCTAATAGTTCACCAACTCCTTAGTTTACAAAATCCTCTAGTTTATGTTCTTTTTAACATTTTAATACTGTTCAATATTAACAACCTGTCTTTTATTTTTGTAACATATCTTACCATCAATTCTGCAGGAAAAACATAGGATACTCAAATCCTAGTGAGCTTCCTCAATGATCCTGTGGTCATTACATAACCTCTGAGGACTTATTTTGAGTCATGGCGGGCATTTTCCTGAAACAGTGCAAATCTGACTAGGAAGCACTTTTGACAATTTAATATTTACTTCCTCAGCTTCTTCCAAGACAAACTGGAGACATGCCATATATAGAACAAATACCATGCTATAGTTTGATCATCTTGTGCGGGAATTTCCTTCTACATACAATTTATGGCGGGCATTTAAAAATGGCTTTTCATCACTGTTTTTCAACACTAGGACAGTTTTGACAAACTCTGGTTTTTTACTGTGCCAGGAGGAATTTTGGCAAGTTGATATCTTTTTCCTCAAGGACTCTTTGAGATATATTAAGCCATGGATGGATGAAAAATAAAAGATAATATATCCCCAAGTATTCAAAACAATTTAATATTTCTCCTACAGGAAATGGCGGGCATTTTTCTGGAGCCATTTTTTCTTATTTTCATACAAAAAGGCAGTAAAACTGGTTTTAACTCTGTTTTGGAAATTATGTATTTTTCTCCTCACATATTTTTAAAACAATATGAAACTATGGTCATGTGAACCTATCAGCCAGATTCAAAATTATTCTTTCATTTTATTTTTATCACCTTCCTAGAGAAAATGACGGGCATTTCCCTGAGGCACTTTATGTAGTTTTTGCTAGTATAAAAATAGTGCAAAATAGCCTGAAACCTTGTTTTTGCAGGCCTATAATGTTTTCCTCAGACACAATCAATGAAAAATGAGACCACTTTTAGTTATAAAACTAAAATTACTTCGGGATTACCATGAGGGGCAGGCATTTTCATTCTCCTACAAATTATGGTGGGCATTTCTATATGGCAGTTTTTACTAAATTTCCTATACTTGGTCATTTTCCAGTTTGCACAAAATTGTCATAACTTACCAGAATGATGTCAAATTGCAACCATGACTACCTGATGACTCCAGGACACCATCACGAGTGTTTCAAGCCTCATCACACAAGCCAAATCATCACATATTCCATTTCATTGCTTCCTTTAACTTCCTTTGACTTCCTTTGACTTAGTTTTGCCTTGCCATAATGTCTTGGTTAGGCCTTGGTCATTACGGAACTCTTCTTGGCATCAATGAAAAATCTTGCCAAACTATATTTCCAACATCAGATAGGTTTGAATTGTTTTATTACTTCTTTTAATCTTTTATGTTCCTATGTAGAATTTTATTGGTAGCATAGAGAATCTTATTCAAATTTCACCTGTTATAGATGGTGTTGCACCAAGAGCTAAGATGAACCAGCAGCGTTCCCGTCGTTTCAGGGCAGCCAAAGATGCAGCTGATTTGGTGAGTGTTAGGAAAAATGGTAATAATATTCAAAAGAGAAGATGTTTATAAGCACAACAAAACATACTTTCAAGCCGAGAATGAGGTTTAATGTTTTTGCATGCACTTGTCAGGCGACCGAAGAGGAATAATTAAGAAAATAGTTTGAGGAAGAAGGTAGGGTTTTAGCTCCTAAAGTGAAGTCTGAAGCATGTGACTCAAATATAATTACTCCTGGGACGGAATTTATGGAAACGCTGTCAATTTCTGTTCAATATTACATACACATGAAATTAAACTATGATCATGGCTGGTGAAATATCAAGGTATGCCCTGATCACATTTTTGCTGCTACACCATATCGACATGAAAATAGAAATTAAAAAAAAAAAACTAACTATTGATGCTTTTCTTTCCTTCTATTCCAGATATATGCTCTTTTTTGTTGGATTATGTTTTGGTCTCTCCTTTTTCTCCTTCTTGTTACATGTATTTTAATTGTGTTTGATTGCAATTTTGAAGGTCATTCTCTCTGATGCAAGTGTTTCGGTGAAGGAGAGCACAAAATCATGATGTATATTCGCCTACAAATAAATCTTGCAGGATTTCATCCCAATATAATACATTGCTTATATGGGCTGGTAAGTGCTTCATTGTTCAAGGAAAAGGAAATTATAATCACTACTGATATTCAAATATTGTTGTTGGTAAATGCCTTTGTCCCAATGGCTGCAGGATGCTGATCTAATCATGTTAGCATTGTCTGCTCATGAGCTGCACTTCTCAATTTTGAGAGAGGTTAATGCTTCTCATTTATAGAGAACAGAGTGTAATAGAACTATTGGTATTCTTCACCATTGTGTAGTAGTTCAATCTCATGGTTATTTGCTTAGAATCAAGATCAAGGTCCTTATTTTCATTTGATATGGGTCATGATGCATTGACAAGCACAAGCAGCCACTAGGTTTTTCTTTTAAGGTTTTAATGAGTACATTTTTATCGCTATCTGATTTTTTTTATTGCACTTTTGTGCATTACATATTGTAACATCCACCCATTCTCTTAGATCACGTTGCCTTGAAGCGGCAATGGTTCATACATTGTCAAACACTTAGAAATAATTATTGCATCTTTGTATTGGGAAGAGGTTATGGTAGTCATATCTTCAAACTCATGGGAAGTACTTTAAAATTTATATCACTCTTATTGATCTCTATATATGTCTTATATGTTGATGACCTTCACCAAACCCAATAAACGTCTGAACGTTAACGCAATAAAATTCTAAACTGTTATACTCATCTATGTTCAAATTTCAATACTTAACCCCATTTCTAGGCTTTACTCTTGAGTGTTACTGGGAGACAAATACCAAAAACCATTGAGGGTAGGAGTTATGCTTAGAAATGCTACACATGCACCATATCCAAGCATGGTCAGTGACAAAATCATCCCCACAAAAGTAGAGACTCTCTTTTAACAGTTTGTCCTTTATGAAAAACATAAATTAATGCTCATCCTTTGTTCAATATGAAATTTTTAAATTGCCTGATAGGTTTCTATGACTGAAATGCATTCATATCGCATTGTCATCTCTTTTACTATAGTATTTGAAAATAGTGAGAGGAATATGATAACATTTCCTCTTTCCTTATATATATGTAATTGTGCAGATTGTGGTTACGTCTGGACAACAAGACAAATGCTTCCTTTGTGGTCAAGTTGGTCATTTTGCAAATGCATGTGACGGAAAACCAAAAAGAAAGCAAGGAGATTTTGATGAGAAAGGTGGTGAACTGAATGTTAATCCTAAAAAGCCTTATCAGGTAAGTCGGATATAGGTATAATTTTTTATGTTAGGATTTTGGTTATGCATGCTTGGAGGTTTTTTCTTTTTATTAATGTTGTATGGTTGCATTAATACTAATAATGGTCCCATTTAGGTCATGATAATTAAAGCAAGTTTCAAGATTAGTATAGATCATGTGGATGTTTTACTATTATTTTTACATCTAACTTGTTTCTGATATCTCAAATATTTGGCAGTTCGTCAACATCTGGGTTTTACGTGAATATTTAGAGTATGATATGAAGATTCCAAAACCTCCAATGTGGATTGATTTTGAACGGGTTGTGGATGATTTTGTCTTCATCTGTTTCTTTGTTGGCAATGATTTCCTTCCACACATTCCTATATTGGAAATTCGTGAGGTTTGTATGTAGAGATGTTACACTTCCTATATTCTATTTGAATTCCTTAAATAGTCGCTGAATAAATATTATCTAAAATTACATTATGTTCTGAAATTCATTTCACTTAAAATGCTTGGAATAGTTTTATGTCCAAGCTAATTGTTGTACTAACTTCTAAGCATGATTATCTATAGTGTGTAGACAATTTATTATAGATCTGGTTTTATAGCTCACATTCTCTGTTTTGGTTCTGTGACAATATTCTCTTGGAAGATAATTTGTTGGTGGCTATTTTCTATTTTAAAGGGTGCAATTAATTTGCTCATGGTTGTATACAAGAAAGAATTCAGTGCAATGGGTGGCTATTTGATAGATGTAGGCGAGATATTATGAGACTTATTGCATTTATTATATAATTTTTGTTGGAAAATATTATGTTGATCAAAGGACTTCACTATATGTTACTAGATATTGTGATATTTTCACTTTGGTCTTCTAAATATTGCAATCTGAAGTTGTGTGGCCTTTGAAATTTTAATTATCACTAGAATCGCAAGATCTCATGTCCCCATATTGATGGAAATGATACCGAGTTCATCTTGACCAGCTTTATCCAATTGCTGGCATTAAAGCTGTATAATGTTTTCTCTTTCTGAAATTTCAAATGCACATGGATTTTTATAAAGGCTATAGAATGTCTCCTATGTCTAAAATTATTGAACATTAAATGAAAGGGTGTTAACTGGTTTGGATACAGGTAGCATTTCCAGCTAAGTTGATATCACACTAAAATGTGGAACATTTTATCATGCAAGTAATATTGGACAGGGTGGAGCATTTTATTCAAGCTGTTGGAACATATGAGGATAGGATTTTTCAAAAGCGAGCTCATATTCACGAGGTACACATTTAGTTTATATGAAATTATGAAAACCTTTGTCAGTTGTACGTATTTGGGCCTTATTTTGAAAAAAACACAGCATACATTTTTTAACTATTCAATAAAGCCCACTGAGGATAGCACCCTTCCATTGGGCCAAGCTGTGAGCTTAAGAAAATTTTGAATAGGAACTCTATGCCATATGAAAAATGGAAAATGGGTCAATAGCTATTTTTGTAGAGCATTTTATTATGAAATACATTAATCCAAGGGAAATAATTTGTTAAAACTCTAGAAATATTAGGAAATACATGTATTTTACATGCTCACACATATTTTACATGTATTTTTATATATGCATATCCAACCATATTGTATCCAATTTGTTCTCATATATGTACATATATCTATCTATATCCTGGTAACTTTAGCTTCTCACTGATAACTAGATGAATTATCATAGTTGACTTCTGTTAAGTATTTGATTACTAGCAATATATTAGGTTAGACTAACCTAAGCTTCTTGTTGGTTTTTCTTAAACTTTATGCTTGTTTCCTTTATATCCAAATGAGGGTATAAAATATGCTCTACAGGATGAAATGATTGTTACTACATTTGTTTTATGGGAATGACCCATCTCCTGAAGGATACAACCTGAAAAAGTTCCCAAAAAATGACAAGAAATGGACGCCAACAAACCGTTCCTAGGGAGTTCTTGGAATGGTTAGTATTTTAGAAATGGTACTAGTCTTTTCTCTAAAATTTATTTTTGATCCCTTCATCATAATGAGTACCATTATCCACTTTATGTAGTTCAGCCACATTACTCTTTTGTACTCTCCATTTTTTATGTTCAGGAAGATATTGTAGATTCTCAATGTATGTTGTTTCCACTGAAAATTCCTTCCATAATACCTTCAACCCCCAACCCCCAACATATTTAGTGAGTTTTCTATTCCTTCTATGCCTTACAAATATTTAAAGACATTGGAATTAAGTTTCCTTATAGCACTCATGTTATTTCCCAAATGCATTTCTGCAGTTAATTCTCAATTTTCATGCTTTTAAATGCTTGAATCCACAATTCACAATTCATTGCAATGATATAAAATCTGTTTCAAGGCACACTCTCTTTATTTTCACTCTTGTTTCCCCACTCTGTTAGAACTGATCTTATGCAGGTAACTATGTTGGTACATAAGTTATAACTTATCTCATGTGTAATCACATGCAGCTAGGACCAACAGTAGAATTGTCTGTCTACTAGAATAAGGTGTAAGATATTACATGTTTGTAACCAGACTGTCATAATTTGGCTGCTAGCTAGACTGGTGGAACATTGTTTTTTTCTCTGGTCATGTGCATGTACTAATGTGTATTCCTAATCACATGGCTTATCAGGTCCTAATATAACCAAAATGCCCAAGCTACATGATTTTAGGTAACCAAATTGGTACTATTACATTGTCATATTCTGATACATGCAACACTGTTGATGCTGATGAGTGTCCTTTCTGGTATTACAAAATGCTCTTTCTCTGTTGCCTTGTTCGACCATTAGATACTCAAAGTTATGTATTGATCCTTTTTACCATTATAGAGGAATCTGTAAGTTAGGTTCTCAAATTCTTAAAGGGTTCTATCTCAATGGAAGAGCGTCTGAATTACAAGTAGGAGGTTGGTGGTTCGATTCCTCCATGCCCTAATGATATTATAATATCGGTTAAATACTAAAAACGACTAAATTAGCGACCAAAACATGAGAGACGCAAAACTAAGCATTGAAAAATATGCAACACATGGCGCTAATGATGAAGCCAAACATGGCGTTGATATGGTAGCAAAATAAGATGTTACTTTAGATGTAAAACATGGCGCTACATAGGAAGCAAAATATGGTGCAACAATAGAAGAAATATTTGGCATCATTTTGGTAGCAAAACATGATGCAAAAAAGGAAGAAAAAATTGGTGCAAATTTGGAAGCGAAAATTGGCACATATTTGGAAGTAAAACATGGTGCAAAATGGGATGCTAAAGTGGTAGCAAAGATGGATGCTAATTTGAATGCTAACATGGTGCTATTAAGGATGCAAATATGGTGCTAACGAGGGTGTCATTTAAGAAGCAAAAGAGGACACTCTCTAGGAAGCAAAGAAGGATGTTATTTAGGAAGCAAACCTCAACGTTGTTTAGGAAGCAAAGTTGGGTGCTATTCTGGAAGCAAACCTTGACGTTGTTTAGGAAGCAAAGTTGGACGCTATTCTAGAAGCAAAAAAAGAGATGCTATTTTGGACATCATAAAGGATTCTATTTAGGAAGCAAAAAAAGACGTTTTTTGGGATGCTTTAAGTTTTGTCCATGACGCGTCCCATTTAGCGTCTATTTTGACCACTCAATGTAAAAAAAAATACACTAAAAAGGGACACTAATTCCAGGATTTGTTGTAGTGATAAGAGGAAATGTTCCTAGTTTAGGAGGAATTAGAAGAGTAGAGATAGGAAACCTGTTGGAGAATTTTAAGACTGATATCTTAGGAGAAATGGGTTCCCAACTAGATGCTTTACAAGCCAAGAAGAGGCAGGATGAAGAACAAGCAGCAATGAGTATCTTTTGTCCAAGATGTAGAACTAAACATCCCTAAAGGGAATGTCCATTAAACAACATCTCTATATGTCACATCTGTACAAAAGAGCATCCAACAGATAATTACCCATCCTTTCTTGGGTTGCAAGCCATATATAAGAGTGGGGATGCAGCTAAAACATCTAGGAGGACTCCTTGGCAACCTAGATACCAACCAGCATATCCAAACTTTCCACCACAACTTATACTCTATTATCCTCCGTATTGAACCACCGCAACAACGGAACAATTCTAGCTGGCAGAATTGGCCACCTTAGTATACTCCTAAATTTCCACAACAACAATATTTGTCACAAGGATGGAGAGGACAACCATATCCTCAGCCACAATCTTTCCCTGCACCTAATCATCTTTATCCTCAAAATCAAACAAATTTCCAGCAAATGCCGCATGGATTTGTACCTCCAGTTCCTTTTATCACACAACAACCTCATCACTTTCAGAATGCAAATCCTCCTTGACTGACATTATTACTTGCACAGCCGATACCTAACCCTAATAATAAACCAACTCAAGCTCTTAATAGCATCAAGTTGTGAACTCTTCCCTCATACCTTATCTCAATTGTACCTGTACATGAAATTCAATTACGATTGGGAAGAGTTATGAATAATAAACCCAAGTCATCAGTCATCATTCAGGAACCAAATGACAAAGAAGAAGATTCAAGTGAACCCGTGAATGATGCTATCTTAGAGGATGTGAACCTTCCAAAGGTTTCAATACACACCCATCCTCTACAAGAAACTATTCAAGAGCAAATAATTCCTCCATTTCCAGAAAGATTAATAATAGAAAAACCTGTAGTTCATCTAGAGTATAACATTTTGAATGAATTAAAGAACATTTGTATTAGAATCTCTCTATTACAAGCTATTAAATATATACTAATCTATAGTAAGGTAATAAAAGAGATCTGTATTAAACGCCCAGGAAAGAAGTAAAAGGACCCTCTTACAATTTATGTTATAGGAGAAATGTCTGAATGTATGATGGGTCAGTCTCATATTGCAAAATATACGAATCCAGGAGTCCCAGTAGTGACTGTAATTATAAACAACACCACCATAGAGAATACATTAATCAATTTAGGGTATTCTATTAACATGATGACCACTGTAGTTTTAGAATTTTTATAGTTAGGAAAATTTCTTTGACATTACCCTTCCATCCTAGAACTAGAAGATCACACTATGATAAAACCCGTTGGAGTCTTGGATTACATTGTTGTGTTAGTAGCTTCATGGGAATACCCTGTCAAATTTATGGGCATAGAATCAAAGGATCATTCTAAAATACATTCTATTATCTTGATAAGACCATGGTTAGCTACTGCAAATGATTTTATAGGATGTAGGGATGGAGAGATAACTATTTCCAATGGGTTTTCCACACAAAGACTTATTTTATACCCCCCAGCACAAACAATAACTAAAAATTCATGGTGGTTAAATTTTTCTTTTGGGGATGAAGACTTTGATGATCTCTCCTTCCTAGTGATTTTTATTTAGCACTTCAAGAGAATACCACTGAGAATGTTTTAAACCAGTTTGTTTCTTTGACAACCTGTACAAATTTCCCTCAGTCCTTTGTTCAACTCAATCAGATTTTCAGAGATGAGTTTCAAGAGAATATGGCCCTCTCAATGTTTACAGAAAAACCTTGCGTCTTCACAATTGAAGAGCATACACGACCATATAACATACCTTGTGAGGTTGGCCCTAAAAAATTCTTACATATAAACGTCTAATTAAGTGAAAACCAACAAGCACAGCTGCTTAAAGTTCTTAAGAAACAAGCTGGAGCATTTGCATGGGAATACACCAATATGAAGGGTATACATCCTAATGCCTGTATTCACCATATTTATATGGATCCAAGCATGTCACTTGTAAGGAATCCACAGAGGAGGATGAATCCTTCTTTAAAGGATATAGTAAAAGAATAATTACAAAAACTCCTCACTGCTGGTTTTATCTATCCTATTTCCGACAGTAAATGAGTATATCCTTTGGTAGTAGTTCCGAAGAAAGTTACAGGGGCATATTTGTGTTGATTTTAGAGAATTAAACAAAGATACACTTAAATACTACTTTCCTTTACCTTTTATTGATTAAGTATTATATACTTTATCAGGTAAACAGTATTTTTCCTTTCTTGATGGGTATAGTGGTTACAACCATATTTTAATAGCACCAAAAGATCAATACAAAACCACTTTTACATGCCCTTGGGGAACATATGCTTATCGCATTTTTCCATTTGGCTTATGTAATGCACCTGCCACTTTCCAGTGGGCAGTCTTAGGAATCTGTTTCGATATTATACATGACTATGTGGAGGTATACATGGATGAATTTATGGCCTATGGTAATACTTTTCAAGAATCCCTTGACAATATCGAGAAGGTCTTGATCTGATGTCAAGAAAGGAATTTATCTCTCAGTCATGAAAAATGTAAAATGTTACTGACAGAAGGTATAGTTTTGGGACACCATGTTTCTTCCCAAGGAATTAAAGTATATCGTGCAAAGATCGAAGTAATTGTTGGCCTTCCCTCTCCCAAAACTCAGAAAGAGGTAAGAAGCTTCCTTGGTCAAGCAGGCTATTACCGCCACTTTATTGAAATTTTTACTAAAATAGCTGCACCAATGTTCAAGTTACTTACAAAGGACTCAGAATTCAAGTGGACGAAATCTTGTCAAAATGATTTTGAAATATTAAAAGCTAAACTATCGATGGCACCAATTCTTAGGGGTCTCGATTGGTCCCTTCCTTTTCACATATCTACTGATGCCTCTAATACATCCATAGGAGGAGTCCTCAGCCAAAAGGAAGGACAAGCACCTTATGCCATCTATTTTATTAGAAAAAATTTGACCTCTACCGAATTAAATTATACTATTACTGAAAAATAATTTTTGGTAGTAGTTTATTCTATTAATAAATTTCATCATTATATCACAGGTTATGAAGTTTTTGTGCATGCCGATCACTATGCCATTAGATTTCTAATGAATAAACCAATTACCAATGGTAGAGTGACCCGGTGGCTTGTTTTATTGGAAGAATTTAACATTACCATCATTTACCAACCTACTAAAGAAAATATCGTAGCATATTTCCTTTCCCATATTGAACATGAAGACGGTACTAAACCAGTTGACGACATTTTTCCTGATGAACATTTATTTGTTGTATAGGTTCAAACCCCTTGGTTTGTGGATATTGCCAATTATCTAGCAACTGGGAAAATACCAAGCCATTTGTCTTTGCATGAGAAGCGTTGTATTATAGTTCAGAGTTCTAATTATTCTTGGGTTGATAATGATTTCTTCCATATTGGTCCCAATCTTATTATTCGACGATGTGTGCAGGAGGATGAAATAACGGACATTCTCCATGGATGCCATGACAGACCATGTGGAGGACATTTTTGTGATAAGAGGACAACATATAAAGTCTTACATTCTAGTTATTATTGGCCAAGCATTTTTAAGGATGCTGCCAAATATGTTAAAGGATGCGATAGTTGCCAAATAATGGGTGGATCTACGTCATCTGATAAAATTTCTTTACAACCCCAAGTTATGATTGAACTTTTTGAGAAATGGGATCTTGATTTTGTAGGACCAATTTCTCCCATGTCTCGTAAAAAAAATATCTTAGTCTATACAAACTATATCATAAAGTTGGTAGAAGCCAAAGCTTTATTTAGAGCCACAGAGAAATCGATGGTAGAATTTATATATGAAGAAATATTCACCCGGTTTGGTGTACCTAGATAATTTGTCATAGATCAAGGTACCCAGTTTACTTCTAAATTAATGAAATAACTTACTATGAAATATGTTATTTGACATTGAAAATATTCACCTTACCACCCTCATGCTAATGGTCAGGTAGAATCAACTAGTAAAGTATTAGAAGCTATTTTAACTAAGACCATTCACTTACATCATAAGGATTAGGCAGATAGACTCCTAGAGGATTTATGGGCCTATAGGATAACATGGAGAAACATTACCGGACATACCCACTATGAGTTAGTGTATGGAAAACAATTCCTTTTACCTATTAAATTTCAAGTTAAAAATTTCCGTATGGTAGCACAATTAGGCATGAATTTGGATGAAGCACATAAACAATGAATATTGCAGATCAATGAGTTAGACGAAATTAGACAAGATGCACTTCAAAGAACAATGTTAATACATAATCAACGAAAAACATGGCATGATAAATTTATTAAGCAAAAGCAGTTTAATACTGGAGATTGGGCACTACTATTCAATTCACGGTTTAAAAATTTTAAAGGGAAATTCACTACCTATTGGATGGGTCCATACAAAGTAGTTACACATTTTGACAATGGATTAGTAAAAATTAAAACAATTGATGGCTCATAAATTTCCTTTGTAGTAAATGGACATAGAATTAGGCTCTATCACCAACCGACATCTAAACAAGATTTCATACAAAATGTTTTGCAGCAAAATGAAATGGAATTAGTTGGAGGGGAAGCTATTCGTCCTCCTCTTGATCCTTGAAAAATATTTTGGGTTATTATCACTTGTATATATATGTAAATATGTGCTTGTTTCTTTGAATAAATAAGAGTCATTTCTAATAGGTTGTTTACACATGACTCTTTTTCTTTTATGCCTTTATGAATAAATTGAATCATCTAACAAGTGGTTTTGCAATTTGATTACATATATATTATCTCTATTAGCAACTAACGGAATATTACTTGGACAAGGAAAGTATGCTAAATACTTATCAAGTATTTTAATCTTTTTGGGGTACTTTCAAAATTTATAGCTTTTACGGATAAATTTATATATCAATCCTTTGCATATCATAATTAACCAATTATGTTACGATTCATGTAGTTCTTGGTACTTTGATTCAGACATGTATATTTCTGATTTATTCTTTTAAACATTTGCTCGATAAGACCTATTTTCATTATAATATTTTCCACATCCTTATTTTTTTTTTACCTATGATTTACTAAGTTCTTCCTATACTTGTTAACAAAACTTGTCTCTTGAGTATTCTGGTGATAACTCGAAAGTAAGTGGAATTTTAATTTGTGGGGAACATTACTTTATTTTATAAATAAGAAGGACTGTTAGGTTAAAGAACAACTTTCAGTTATTCTCTTTTGACATGTTTTATGAGTTTGGCCATTATGAATTAAAGAAACTTTATTTTCAAAAAAATTGAAGTATGTGTTTAGCAAGACTTAACGCACTCTAGTACCAATCGGCTTCTATATCTTTAATATCATTATACAAGGAAAACCCGTCGGGCTACTGAAAAGGCATGCTGGCAGCGGGTCAATGCTAAGTAAAAACCTTACAACAGAAAGCTCGATAAATGCAAGTAAACCCGTCGGGGTACTGAACAGGCCTGCTGGCAGTAGGGTAATATCTGGTAAATGAGATCTAGTTAATATACCACTATGCACATAGTTCGTACAATAATGATACTATATGGAATTTTTTCAAAAAATTATGTCATGACCAATTGTTTATAATGTCATTTGAGAATGCCTCTAAGTTGACTTTGCCCCAGCCGCCTAATTTTGTATATATCTAAGATGTCCTTATCTTAGAAATGGGACCTGTAGTTTTAAATCTCACACACTCTGGGGTACACTTGAAATACGTGATGATGATAGGATATCTTTACAATGAGGCATGGATGGATATTTTTTCCTATGGTATTCTTTTAATTATATTATTCTCATTTCACATGGTCTTTCTAAGCACTATTTTATTTTTCATAAATATACATTTTTGAACCATTTCCATTTACTAGTTAGTTTTCCTTACAATGAATTAACATTATGCTCGCATTCTTTCTATTTTCTGGAATAATCATTTCTTTGGTTTGCGGGAAGATGGATTTGATTTGAAAAATTAGATTATTTTTATTTTTGATAAATCTATTTATCTCTAACAAATGATAAGTATTTTCAAGAATATAAACAGTGGAATTTGGTTATAGCTTGAAGCATATTTTATAGCAAAATTCAATATGGTCTTACCATATGAAGAATTGAATGAAGGAAAATGAAATATCAAATAGCAACCTGAGTAAAAATGGTGACTAAAATTTTCTAACCAAATTTTGTTTCTAAGCAAATAGTTTTTACTTCCATATCATTTTATTATTAATAATCCTATCCTTTTATCCAATTAACCAAGCATGAAAATGATTAATATCCTTTCTATTCACGATGTGATTTATGTTCAACCTGTCCAAAGTTTTACTTTGGACATGGTTGAATTAATTTCAAAACCTTATAAATGATAAAATTATTTTAAACCTGAAAACTATTTATTTAAGAATGTTTAAAAATCCAATAAAGTCATTTTTAATTTTTATATAAATATGTGACATGAAAGATATGTTATTTTTAAGTTACAGGTTAATAGAGTGAAGTTTAAATTACATTCTTCACTTGCCAAGTTGAAGGAAGCTGCTAGTTCACCTTCTTCCTAAATTGTGTTTCTTTCTTTTTTCTCAGTGGGACCTGACATTTCTCTGGTTTGGGGGAATGTTGATCCTTGATTTGTTATCATTTTTGGCAAATAAAATATTCATTTAAATACATATTTTATCATCTTTGTATGTTTTATGACATGCAGATTATTATTCAACTTCAGGTATGAGTGTTTTTAAGGTTTATATAAAATTATCTTATTATTATCATTTTTATGGTTTTATTAATTAAAAATAACATTATTGAAGCATATTTGATGTATTAATTAGTTTGTATAATTGTTTACAAGTTTTATAGTCCTTTTGGGCCAAGTTAATGTGCAAAACACATTCATCCTGCTTTTTGCACAGCATGTCCAGCTCGTCATTCAGACGGTTGCATGCAAATTGCTGGTGGTTTGACAGATGTTGAGATGTGTTGTTGTACACTCCAGTCCTAAAGCAAGCTAGCAGATAAGCACTCTGTTCGCCCTAGATCGACACCTAGTGTATCCAGCTCATGTCCCAACCTTCCGTTTAGCACTCCTTCTAGGTCACCTATCAGACTGCGCGCTGCTAAGAATTAATTTTCGGCATTTAAAACATGAACCAGCTGCCAACAAACCGTTATCCACATGTCTGGGTGATGAAACCATGTTCTAGATTGTTCGCCATCCTGCATTTTCCTTTACTTGCCACCACGTTAACCATCCAAGCGCTAGACTATTGCATTCAACCACGCTCTAGAAGATGCACCACTATGATCTCCTCTATTCTCCATCAGTCTCCTGCTGTGATAAGGAAGGATCCTCTTCACCAACTTTGAAGATTGTTCATGCTGGAGAGAAGCCCGTGCACCACATCTGAAGAATATTCACGTTGAAGAAGGAGGATTCCTGCGTGTTGGCTTGTAAACAATTAAACTCTTTAATTATCAGCTAAATTTAGAGAGCATTCAAACTCTAAACGGTTGACTTGCTCACCCCTATAAATCATTATATAAAGCAGCCTCTGTGAGAGAGCTCAGTTAGCTAGAAAATCAGTCAATTAGCATAGTTAGGAGAAGAGTTCTTACTGTGATTTACTCTTGAACTTTGTATTTCTATTCCACCATCTGAATGAATAATTGTATGCATTGCTATTGAAGATTGCGTTTAAGTAGAAGTTAGCTAGGCATCACCCCTGATTGTTGAGAGGGCCCCTCATCAACCAGAGGTTCATTTTCTTTATTTATTTTAGTTAGTCTAGTTTAATTTCTAGTTTGCTTCCATTAGATTATAGTAATTGCTATTTTATTTGTTTTCTGTAATACATTAACCTAGTTTTATTTCGGAAGTTAATTAGTTAGATGCGTGCATAGCTTGCTTTTAGTTATTTGCTTTCAGTCATTTTATTTCCAATTATTTCATTTCCAACATTACTTTCCATCTTTGTTTTTAGGAATATAGAATAAGTTGTTTTTATGAATTTAGAATAGATTCAATTTTGTTATTTCCTTTTTTGTTTTGAATTTATGCAAGTTAATTTTCAGTTTATTTATTAGTTTAATGTTGGAGTAGGGTCCCGCAGCTATAGGAAAAGCTGCTACATCGGGACAGGGAAGTCAAAGAAGACAGTACCTGAGTGGCCGAGAAGAGAGAGCTCAACCACTGCATTCAAGGCAGCGGCGAAGACAGGATGTCTCAGCTACCCTCATAAAGGAAAAGGAGCAACAGGCCGAGGTATTGTAGACGAAGGACAGAAGGGGAGCAACCAAGGAAGCAGCACCCATACCCACGATCAGTGCCGGGAAGCATGGAATACTGCAGAAAGTTGTGGTGTGACGGTAAGCGGCAGCCCACGGTACAGATGCGCTGACTGTCACAGTTAGGGTTTTTGGGTTATTGTTGGGAAAGGCCCACAGTTTTGTAATGGCGAGACCTTTGGGCCACCTATATAAGCATGTATTTTGTAATGTAAAAGGTTAGACAATTGGATAGCTGCTTAGACATTCAGATGTAGGGTAGCCGCTAAGTCATTTAGCTAGCCAAGTGTCCCTAGAGTCTCAGTAGTGTAAGAGTCGATCTCTGGTCCTGTTAATCCATCTGTATTATCTTACTATAACCAATAGCTGGCTCTTAGAGCATGTATGTAACAATCCATAGGGATTGAACAATCCGCAGGGATTGAGAGAAGAAGAGAGAGAGAGAGGAAGAGTATATTGTAAGAGAAGGAAATATAAGAGAAGATATCTAAGAGGGCTCCTGGTTGTGTGCACAGAGTTTCCGAAAAGATCTCAAGGCTGCATATCAGGTTGCAACGGAACTGTGTTTACTCTCTCAAGATATAATATAAAAACCAGCTTCTGTGGACGTAGCTTCCCCCTGGAGGTGAACCACATAAAATCTGTGTGTTGTGCGACTATTTCATGTGTTTGTGCTTTGCTTATGTGTTATCCGTTATATGTTACATGAATGTTTCTTATTAGTTGATGGATGTATGTATGTTATGCTTTAGTTTATAGCACCTAGAGGGTTAAACGCAAGTTGAAGGTATCAAGTAGTTTATATATGAGTTTATCAGTGCTTAGTTCATAACAGTTTGATAGTTACAGTGTTAAGTGATTTCTGCATATTAGTTCCACCAGTTGAGCATAGTTGATGTTAAGCATATTAGACTATAGGAGTCCTACTATAGAAGATATCGCAGTATAGAAAGGTGGTATCGCACTATCGGAGGGACCGTGGTGTGAGATATCTCAATATAGGAGGGTAGCTAAGGAGATAGGTTGCGCATCGCTCTAGAGGTAGTGATGTGATAAGAGATCGCTCCCTCCTAGGGCCAATGAGTAAGAAAGGTCACCACCGCAGAGAGATCCCGCCGGCTAAGAAGAGTCGCGAGCTCCCAGGATGCTACAGAACCCGGTTGAGGAAACTTGAGTCTTCAGCCAACCCATCCAAGATCACTTCGGGTGAGACTTCAGACCGTTCTATGGTCTGTCGCCAAAAGGGCCAGTGAGATAGGGGTTTTGTTGGCACAGTAAATTAAACCCGGGTCTGCCCAGTTCAGAAAACAACAAATGGTTCCTTTGTCGGCTTTGAAAACATTGACGAGCTAATGTTCTATTGGCATCCTACTAAAGAAGAACTTAACCACTTGGTTGAGTCTAAGGAGAAAGAATTTGCTGAAAAAGAAAACAAGATTCCTAGACTGAGTACAGAGGACTGGTTACAAAAACATATCTTCACTGATCTGCATACGATATTTTTTGCGACCTATGCAAATGAGTTGTATGACTGGTTATCAAAGTTGACTGATAAGAACATATTCAAGAATAAAAGGAACATAGTCTGGACACCGGAGCTAATTCAGACCGTGAAGAGTATAGATAATCCCATTTTGCGGGCAGTAGAATTTTTGGCTTGCGAGTTTGCTGGAAGGCTTCATCACAGAGTTCACAGTCGATCAAAGAAAGAGTTTCAGTGAAGCAGAGAGGTACTTCTTCAAAGGCTATTGTGGTAAGTACCTAATCTCTTTAAACTTGTTCATTAAGATGTTATTACATGAAAAAGGAGTAATGGATTTATTCTTAGATGAATAAGCTAAGTCAGTGTAATGTCACAAGAGTTTGAGAGTAATTTTGATGAAATTGGATGTACACGTAGTGGTAAGAAATATAAAGTAGATTTCAGATCTTCTCTCTTCGAAAACAGCTCAGACAGTACTAGAGAACAGAGTCATAGTAATACAGAGATACCAGTAGGAGGTATCCCTTACCACCCTTATACCCCACAGAAAACAACTGGCACTTAGAGTAATCCCATAGGAACTACATCTAGTAGTTCACATACATGACATACTACTGCTACATCACCTACACCTACACCGCCGAGTGGTAGTAATACAACAAATCAGCATCCACCACGTAGAAACAGAATGGGGGATGACATGAAGTTACCTACCTTCAAGGGTACAGGGGTAGAAGACCCGGAACAACATTGGTTCCTATGTGAAGCCGTATGGACCATTAAAGGAATCCAAGATGATAATATTAAAATTGTCCAGTTGGTCACTACACTTAGAGACAGAGCTTTAACATGGTATATGAAGTATACAACAGCACCAGCCAGAATGCTTGCACAGGTCAAGACCGCAATGATTAAAGAATTTAAGAAACCTAAGTCTGAGTCACAGTGCATCACAGAGCTTAAAGACATTAAATAGTTACCTACAGAGTCAGTATGGGACTTTGATCAGAAATTGAAAGCACTTATATACCAAGTCAACTTTGAGTTTGCGCCGGAGCAGCATAAAGAATGGTTCATCGCAGCACTGCTCCCGCACATCAGACTTCCATTAATGCAACAGAGACTTCGTACGCAGGATGAAGCGTTGGAGATGGAAATGAAACTAGAGGCTTCGCCTCTAGCTGAGACCAGTACAGGAATGACAAGCTTACAGAACCAGTTAGCCAATCTCATGTTACAGATGCATGAGATCAAGAAAGGAAAAGAGATTGCACAAGAACTATGGTGTATAAAGTGTAAAGGACAAGGCCATACTAAGGATAACTGTCCAATATTTGTTGAATATTTAGCAAGTGGGGCTCCTAACCCCTTATTAAAGACTCAAGGGCTGTGGTGTGAACTCTGCAGAACAAGAGGACATCGACCACCAGAATGCCCTTTACTTCAGAAGTATGTACAAACCCCGAAGAATTTATATTGTAACTTTTGCAAGTCAGTAGGTCACGATGAACATAATTTCCAAGCTTATGATATTATGATAGAAATAAAACATGATGTATACAGAGTCCAGTTGGAAACACCAGGTCCAGCAGTAGGACCACAGCATGAAGAGGCTCATGTTGGTCATGGAGGAGGATTCAGAGGACGAGGCTGTGGAGGAGGCTTTGGCCATGGCCATGGACCTATTACTTGTTACAATTGTGGAATTGTAGGACATTATGCTATGGACTGTCAGAACCCTAGTATGACATGTAAGTATTGCAAGTCCTATGAGCATATTACAGAAGAGTGTCCAATCTTGATAGCCAAGATTAGGGAACCTAAGCCAGCAGTACACCAGAACATCCATCTTATTGCTACTAAGTAGAAAGAGCCAGAACCAAGAGTCAATATTATGACTCGCAGCGGTGCTTCTACTAGTAAATCATCGTAGGATGTCGTAAAGAACACAGATCCAGAGTGGGTGCACAAAGAAACTAATAAATCAACACCACTCGACCTGCAGAAAAACAAAGAAATGTTTCAGGAAGCTCAAACTTTCTTTGATGACCCTACACCATCAGGATTGCAAGTACTGCCGTGCAGGGGCATACCACAGCAAGAACCTTGTGGCATTAGTCATATGCAGATATCATAGGCTACCACATTGGGAAGGTGCGAAGAGGATGATTCGACAGGAAGTGTACAATCCTTCCTGTGGAGTTGCTTGAAACTCATTAGAAATGAGAAAGCTATCAGAGAGATTCAGCGCATCATAGATCAGTATCAGCCATCTTATTCTGTGAACAGTGTGCAGCATGCTGTTCATAATATTATGGGACATACAAGAATAGGAAGAGAGATGAGACTCACATCACAAGTTGGAGAATTTGAAATGGACGAGGTAATCCTATATTTAGGATTAGAGGTAAATGTTCTGACTAAACAGACATAGGAACATATGGGTAGCCCTAAGTTAGCCAGATCACCTATCCATCTGCGCTTAGCCAATCAGCAGCGGGTATCACCACTGGGTCGATTACCGTAGGTGCCAGTTGATATTGATGGAGTTCATAGCTTTGCCAAATTTGAAGTTATAGAAATAATTGGCGACAGTAGACCATATCCAGCTTTACTAGGTATTGATTGGGCAATCGATAACATGGCTGTTATCGACTTAAAGAAAAGACAAATGAACTTTGAGGATAATCAGATCCGAGTCATCGCACCGTTGGATCCTTTCTAGGGTCCTCGCTATATTGAACCTATCAAGGCAGAGGAGGAGGTGCGCAACATGGAAAGCCTCTATCAAATGACAGCTAATCAGAGTGATTACATCAACTCTACTGCAAAAGGAAACATTAGTTGGTGATGCGACAGCTCATGCGCATCAGATTCAGAGGTTGGTTTAGAAAATTGGCAGAACAAACTTTACGAAGTCTCAGCTCACAGATGTGCATTTATGACTAACTCACTGTGATGGATCGGTGCAGAGATTATTGACATCCCATCGTTTCATGGCTTAGCAGATGTCAATGACTTTTTACAGCAGTTCAAGCAGGAAATTCCTCAGGAGAAGAGGATGACAACTATTGACCTTGCAGTAAAAGCCACACCTGCAAGATGGTGGCATGCACATAAAGGACATATCACATCATGGGACATAAAGGACTAAAAGGGTGGCTGAATAATAGACTGGATAGGCTATCCGAATGACAGTATGCATAGTTAAAATGGTAAAACTAACCTAAATGAACTAATCTTCAGCTGAAGCCATGCAGAGTTAATTCTAATGCATCAGAACAGTAAATGAACCTATTTAATAGTAAATGAACCTTAAACTAATTCATGAACAAAAGGAATCATTACATATTAAATGAATAGTTGTACTACCAAGCGATTCATGACTTTCGTCTGTCCATCTGTTTGAGGATGGAAAGTTATTGACAAAGAGAGTCTCGTGTCGAGATGTTGCTAGAGACTCTTCCAAAAATATGCTGACAAATATGGAATCTCTATAAAAAATGATGGGTTCCTCCTAGATCAATCCCTACATTTTAGGAGCCACTAGGAGTCCCGACACCAACCTACTTTAGTCAGTTGGTGTTAGTACTAGTTAGTCTTAGTTATCCCCCAGTTACATTCAGTTACTTCACAATCAGTTGAGCTAGAATTAACAATGCATGGATAATGCATGGTTGCATGGGTAGGAGCACTTTTCCTACCTACCACACTCACTTGCACTGAGTTAACTAGTTGTCAGTGGTTGTTGGAGTTATTGGTCATTAGGGAGTTGTCTATTTTGACTTCGATATTGATTGGGAGACCTTGAGTTAGAGATTCATTTAGATACAGTCATATCCACTTCGAGGATTCGAATTCATATCCCATGCATTCGAATTATACCTATGTAAACTATTGTAACACCAGATATTATTATTGTGAATGATACTGTAAATTCCTGAGCAATACTTGTATGATTCTTGTGTGGTTTGTTTTGTTTAGTTTGTATCTTCATTGTCCATCTATTTTCTACAAACATTATTAGAGATATCTGCTTGAATATATAAATGGAATTCAAATTCTAATATGGTATCAAAGCCTTCTTAGGTAGGTTTCATGCTTGTTTCTCCCCATTGAGCATCAGAAGCAGCTAGGTTTCCACACAAGTCCCCTATGATGATTTTCTAGCTCTAGATTTATTCAGAGCAGCAGAGAGGGTGTGACAGACCCTGAAAACATGTTCATGCTGGGAGGAAAAGCATGATTCTAACATTTCATATGTTTTAGTGTGTTATTGCAGTGAAATTGGCAGGTGCTACGTATCTTGTGTGAAGTTTTGTAGTATTTCCAGCCGGAGCAATTATGAGTTCTCAAACTCCTGAACCATGAGTCTTCACAACTTCCAATTATATTGATTGGAGGATTGATATGTAGCTAGCCTTGTGTAAGCATGGATACCATGGGATCATACATGGATGGGAACCCGAGCCTCATTATCTAGTAGAGTGGAACAAGTTTTTGAACCATTGCGATGAAGCATTTAGGTACTTATGTACTTATATTTCTAGAGATATCCTCTTCCACCTAGAAGGCTTGAGGAATCCCAGAGAATCCTGGGAGAAGCTTGATAGCTTGTATAACAAACAATATGAGCTTCAGGGACATGTTCTTGAGAATGGGTTGGTATATTTATATCCCAACAATTTTGAGACTATTGAGCAATTCTTTACTAAATTCAAGTCTCTTGTACTTCAATGCAGACAGTGCAGAATAGAGCATAAGGATGAGCAGAATGTCCTTTCCATGCTGAGCAAACTAGGCTCCAAGTATTATGTGTTTGTTTCCATATTTCATTCCAAGCGAGAAATATTTCCTGATTGGAATGTTCCTTCATTATATTATTTTTATGATTCCTTCATAAAGGAGCAAGACAAGTTGATTCGAATAGGAGTCATGAAGAAAGATCAAGCTCTCTTAGTTTTCGACTCTTCCAAAGCATAAGTAAAGGGGAAATAAAAGAAGAAGGATCCAAAAGTAGCTGATTCAAAGCCTTTCTGAAAGGGCCTCTGGCTCTAAGAATAAGAAATTTGAGAAGATACTATGTCCCTACTATTGAAAAAGGTACCATCTTCAAGAATATTGTATGAGGAAGCAACTTGATGAGATGACTGCACTTTTCAAGAAACATAACATTGCTTCCCCAGAGAGAGAAAATAATTTAGATAATGGACATGAAAGATGTCATGCTTTGAAAGCAGGACTACCTTGGTCTACAACCTATTTGATTGATTCTGGAGCCTCCAATCACATGGTGGCTTCTAAGGATATCTTCTCATCTCTCAACATCAACGAAGGGCCCACTATTCACATGGGATATAATTACCAAATTCCAGCTGGAGGAAGAGGCACCATCAAATTGAAGCATGGTGTGCTCATAGATGTCCTATATGTTCCCTCCCTTGCAGCTAATCTATTGTCTGTATACCAGATGACCCACACCAGCTCACCAAAGCAAGTGATGTTTGGACCTGACTCAGTGGAGATCACAAAAATCTCAACCAGGGAGCTTGTAGTGAAGGGAATTGCTGATAATTCCTCCAAGGAATATATTTTCTCTCACTTCGTGCCATACATAGTTTCAACATCACCTCAGATTTCATTCGAAGATGATGAAGGTATAAACATTCCTTCACTTCCTATTGCAGTTCTAGTTTCAATTCCTGACATTTCAGATTCAGATTCAGAAGAGGAGTCATCCCAGTATGATCCAGACATTGATCTTACAACTCAAAGGGATCTAGGTCCAGATCCAACATCTACCTCATTATAGCATCCTAAATGGGCTAAGTAGCTCATAGAAGCAGCTGGAGATAGTGTTGGGGATCCATATGACAAAATAATAACAAGGTTCCAGTATCAGAAGGAGAGTGTAGCACTATCTCACATAGACCCTCTTCTTTCTGATAGATGTTTTATGATTCTTGGGTCAGATCCTCAATCCTTCAAGGAGGCTTTCCATAATCCTAGATGGTAGGAAGCCATGGATAAGGAGTTTGATTCACTACATGACAACTAGACATGGGAAGTTGTCCCCTTACCTTTTGGAAGGAATATGGTGCAGTGCAAATGGATCTACAAAACCAAAATAGCTATTGATTGGACCACAACAAAGTACAAGGCTCGGTTAGTGGCAAGGGGTATTCTTAGGTCCAAGGCTTGGACTACAATGAGAAATTCCCTCCTATATCTAGAATGGACTCCATCAGGCTAGTATTGTCCATTGCTGCTTCCAAGAGATGGGAAGTACATCACATGGATGTGAAGAGTACCTTCCTCCATGGTGATTTGGAGGAGGAAATATATATGAAACAACCTGAGGTGTTTATTAATGATCCTTCCTTAGTCTGTAGACTGAGAAAATCACTATATGGACTCAAACAAGCCCCAAGGGCATAGTACAGTAAGATGGATGCCTTCCTCATCTCTTAGAATTTTGAAAGGTGAAAATATGATTGCAATGTCTACATGAAGAAGGAGGAGGGGTTCTTGCTTCTAGTTGTATTGTATGTGGATGAATTTCTCATTACTAACAGCTCTGCTGCTGGATTGAGTGGCATCAAGTCTTCTCTTAATAAAGAATTCACTATGACTGACTTAGGACTATTAAGATAGTTCATTGGTCTTGAAGTAAGTCAAAATACTTCAGGAATCATGATCTCACAGTCCAGGTATTCATCAGACATGCTTAAGAGGTTCCACATGGAGGATTGCAATGCATCCCCTTGCCCTTTTCTTTTAGGAATCGGGCTTGAAGAAGGTGGTTCCACACCTTTGGTGGAAAACACTCTCTATATATAGCTCATTGGAAGCTTTCTGTATCTCACTCATTCACGACTAGACATATCCTATGCTATGAGTGTTGTTGCCAGATATATGCAGGAGCCACATGAGCTTCAATGGAAGGTAGCAAAGAGGATCTTGCACAATCTGTAGGGTATTATTGATTATGGGATCCACTATGCTGTTGGAGCACATCTAGATCTCACAGGATTTACAGACTTAGACTAGGCAGGAGATGGAAATGATAGGAAATACACCTCAGGTTTTGTATTCATGATTGGAACTGGGCCAATTTGTTGGTCCAGAAAGAAGCAAGCAGCCCTTGCACTTTCTTCAGGAGAAGCAGAGTATCGAGGAGCTGTTAATGTAGCTATTCAGGAAGTTTGGCTGCATGGAATATTGACAGATTTTAGGATTCAGACTTCACCTACAGTAAATATTTATTGTGACAACCAGAGTACAATCAAGATCTTCAGTGATCATGTTCAGAAGCAGAGGACAAAGCACATACAGGATCACATGCACTACATTTGGGAAGTGGTGCATGGTAGATCCATCACACTGCACTACTTTCTGACAGAGGATCATATTGTAGATCTTTTTACCAAGTCTTTTACTGAAAATATATTTTCCTTTCTCAGGTCTCTTTTGGGCATTAAGGCTTGATTCTCAATTCCTATTTTGAGGTGGGTTTTCCCAAGAGGTTTTTCTACCTCATTTGTATTATGTCTCTTAGATTGTATATTGGGTGACCTATGGCCTTGTCACTAGGTCCCACAGTTGTCCAATTCAGGATTTAGGGGGGATTTTAGGATTATTAATCCTCCCTTGTTCATAATTTCTATTAGATTAATTAGCCGAACATAGGAACCTTAATTAATTAATTAGGTCCACTAGTATCATTGGGTCCACTTGGCCTAATGGGGACACATGTACCAGTCACTGGAGTGTGGGGAACCCTACTAGAGGTTAACTTCCAGTTACTGCATGTGCATGCATCAGTTGGGGCACCTCCTAGACTAGTCCCTACATTTTAGGAGCCACTGGGAGTCTCGACACCAACCTACTTCAGTCAGTTGGTGTTAGTACTAGTTAGTCTTAGTTAGCCCCTAGTTACATTCAGTTACTTCACAATCAGTTACGCTAGTGCTACCAATGCATGGATAATGCATGGTTGCATGGGAAGGAGTGATTTTCCTACCTACCACACTTAGTTTCACTAAGTTAACTAGTTGTTAGTGGTTGTTGTAATTATTGGTCATTAGGGAGTTGTCTATTTGGAATCTGATATTGATTAGGAGACCTTGAGTTAGAAATTTAGTTAGATACAGTCATATCCACTTGGAGGATTCAAATTCATATCCCATGCTTTCAAATCCGACCTATGTAGACTATTGTAAAACCGAATATTATTATTGTGAATGATACTGTAAATTCCTGAGCAATACTTGTTTGATTCCTGTGTGGTTTGTTTTGTTTAGTTTGCATATTAATTCTCCATCTATTTATTGCAAACATTATTAGAACTATTTGCTTGAAGATCTGAATGCATTAAAATTCTAATAAACCTATGTCAAGAGCGAGAGAATTTGTCATTAATGCATATAGCTATCAAGGTACTATCTTTTTGTTTCTAATACTAATTCCTGGATGATGATCTGATGCCGACATGAATAGTATCATTGAAAGAGGGCCATGATGAATCCCACGTTGACGACACAAAACTCAGAACAAAGTTTTGGAATTTTGAGCATGTTGTAACCATAGGACTAACTCAAAAGGTATTAGCACAAAGGATATTTAGATTGCAGAGGTAATATTTCAATTTTCCTTTGAACATCTGGTAGCACGACCCAATACTTGGAAGCATTGACTTAGACCAGAGGAATACCAAGAGATAATGTGACAGTCGATGATGCATTCTTTGAAAGACTCAAAGGAGTGACATGACTCATGAAAGTGGATTGACTTAGAAGAAAGATAATACCCAATTGAATGAATGAAATGCAGACAAGTGCCATGTTCAAAGGTGACTAGTAACTTCCATTTATTCACAAAATGAAATAGTTCCCTTCCCTTAATATCCCCATCATAATTGATGAGGGGCTCTTTCATTTTTTATGATTCCAAAGAGGGTAACAAACACTCATTGTAGCTTATCCAGAGATAAGTCCATTCTCATATATTTCACAAACCTCGGAAAGGAGGGGTTTGTTCCCAAAAGAGGGTCTCTAAGTGTTTGGTTTAATGAGTCCATTGAAAGTTAACTCGGTATCGTTCATGTTTAGAGTGTCTGAACAAAAATGGAAGAATACTCCAAAAGGTCCTTTTTCATACAATTTAGTCTCTAGGGCTCGAAAAAGTATAAAATAATACCCAAGAGAACTCTTCTAGTCATGATTGGCTAGAGCACTCCTTTTTTGTAACTAGTTAATCCGAACCAAAAAAGGGGTAAACTATCGTCGGAAAGACGACTCTTCAAGTAATTTTATGAGCATGAAGAAGACAAGTTCCCTCAACAATATTTTCAAATTTAAGGAGTCCTAAAAGAGTTTAAAGAAGACTCCATTAGGGTTTATTTTCGCGATGAGTGGGTTTAATGAGACTGAAAATAAGAAAAAATGGCTCGAAACTTTGATACTAGGTTTAAAGATCATGATCTAAGTATCGAAATTAGCGCTCGATGACTTTTTCCATTTTATGGAAGTATACAAAAACCAAAAAAAAAAATTACCCATAGCTAATACTATTTACTTTCATCCCTGCAAGAACTTTTAAAAAGACTATTATCTCCTCAAAACAATATTTAAAATTTGAATTTTATAACTATAGAAAAGGGGAATTTTTTAATAAAATAATTAAAATATTTTAAAATAATATAAAAAACCCTAAATAATTTCATATAAAAGTCAAATGGAATAGTAAAAAAATTTCATTTACCATTTACCAATTTTTGGAGAGCCATTTGGAGCATTGTGTGCAGATTTTCAGTTGGAGATTTCGAACCCATTACCGGTCCATTTTCTGATCCGTCAATCTTAGGTAGGAGATAAAACACTTCTCATCATTTTCATGGTAGTAATTTTTCTTTTCCAAGCATTTTTATTGAGTTTTGGGGATTTTTACCCAAGGGTAAAATTTGTTTCACCGATAACGCTCTTTTCCCTTGCAGGAAAAGAGGTGCCCAATAAAAACCGTGGCTTTTAAACCTGCAAAGGAGGTGGCACCGCTCTGTCTCAATGAGATAGAAGTGGTGCCAGCAAACATGCCCCAAAAATGGATTCCCTAGCCAAAATAGTGATTTTGAAGTGTTTAAAAAGTTTGAGTGTGTGTCTAATTGGTCCATTTATTGTTTTTGGTAGGTCATCTTAACCAAAATGGTCATATGGAAAGAGAGGAAGCATGAGGATGATGATACTTGCGCTGAGGCAAATGAAGCTTCTATAGCTGCACTATGGGCTTGTGGCCTTCTGAAATTACTCCAGGATCCTAGTATGATATCCCATGTAAAACTACTGGAGCACATTTTGCAAATGTGGAACCCGAAACAACAACATTTTGAGTTGGGGACCACATTCTCACTGTGGAGGTGGAAGATAATTATTTTCTTACTGGATTATCGAGGCCTGGAGCACCCATTTAATTTTCATCCTCCCGAGGGGGAGACATTACCACAAAAGAACTCAAAGTTTGTCACTTCTATCCATGCACTAAAGTGCCAGGAAAAATATCCCCATCAAGGAAGTGATGGATTTTCCACTTCGGATAGTACTCTTCACTATGCAGAGGGTTACAAGGATCCAAGGGGATCACCAAGATTCTCGGGCACATATGTTGTATGCCGTGGAGGATATGGAACCTAATTTTTTCAACTGAGCCAAAGAATTTCTTGCCATGTTCAAGGATCAGCTGACGAAGTGTCAGCTGGGAGAACTGAAACAATTTGGTTATGGGACTATCCTGGCTTGTTTCGTCTTTAAGAGGGTACCTCTCCTAAGGCCATAGGTGGTATTTACTAAGCTGAGAGATTGAGACCCCCGCATGTTGCGGTGGGTGGATATCATGGCCCAGTGGCAGAGCTAAGGTCAAGTATGGGAATCCCTTCTTCCGTTGGTTGGATGACCAGATCCTCATGATCAAGGATTATGCTTATGCTGAGACCAACTTCCAAGGAGATCCTGATCTACCTTTACCCGTTGATGCTCAGTGGGGTGACATTGGTAAGAAACAAGGTCAAGATGTTGATTATTTTTGTATTTTCATGTTTTATGATTTTTATGAATGACGACGAGACCTAATGTTTTCATGTAGATGTTGGAGATGCCCTGTTACCACCTAATTTGTACTTAGTCGATGTTATCAAGTGAGCCTCGTGAACCGGACAAAGATGATTTGTTCGGACTTCAGAAGACCTTTAGATTTGCTTCTGGGAAGTGTTTTTTTTATCTACCACATGTTCATACCCCCTTAGGGGAGTTGTAATAAAATGTTTTAGCATGGTAGTTTCTGTAAAAGACTCGGTATCTTACACTTTATTTGTCAATCCGATCAGCCTAGAGTATTTTTTCCCTTGGTTATTATTGGTTGTTGAATAAATGACTAATAATTTTTGAGTTTTTCACTCAATACCTCCAAAGTTGGGGTGGTCGGCTTGGAATTTAGGCCTATTGAGGTTATTAAAGTCTATGTGTCAATGTATAAACATGCTATAAATTATGGTTGAGTCATATGAACATGTGCTAAGTCCTCCTAGGTTTTTTTTTTTTTTTTTAATTTTTAATTTCAATTTTTCCACAAAACTTAGGCTATTTTTTAATAGTCTAATTGGAAAAATTGGTCTTGTAATAAAAGTGGGGTTAAAAGTCAGATTCAGTTATGGGGGTGCTCGTTTTCTAACTCAGATCACCCGGTAAACCCATAAAACCACTTTTCCTAAGTTTTGAGTGACTTTTCCATCACTCAGGTGAGAAAATCCAAAAAAATCAAATATTAATTAATTTAATTAAAAATTAATTAAATAATGGAGCAAATCTAAATGCCTAAATCAGTGGATTTTGCTCCGATTTGATTGAATTCAGTCCCATCAGCTTCAGATTGACCGGGAGTTCCCATACCTTGACTTTGTTAGGATATTTAGACACTTAGGAGTTAGTTAAGATCAACTTGTGTCATATATCCGTTAGGTAAACGGTGTGTTTCTTTAGTATGCATTAGTATGCATTTGTAAATATTCTAATCTGACAGTCGCAATATGCTCTAGACATAAAGTGACCCGACGGTTCAACTTCTCTTAGATCATACCTACCATTGATCCATGGATTAACACCCGATTGGTCTATGATCTCTATGTAAAGAGCATAGAGGGTCCTTGGCTAGTTGATCGATTATGAGAAGCTCATGTAAATTTATTTCTTTTGCATAATAAATTGCTCCAAGTAGCTATTTGGCTGGGGCCATGGACTGTTTCCCTCTCAAGAGTTTCAACCATGTGACAAACATCAGTGTGTTGATCTATGATATATTTGTGTGAAGTGGTTGCTCAAGGTGTTCGGTCTTTTGGGATTACCCTGTGTACCCGAACATGGTATCAAAGCTGAGGCCTCAGGTTCAATTCACTTGAGCTACGCCGAAGGCGAGGTGTTGGAGTATCGGGTACCTCCACATGGTATAACCTCCACACCTCTGGGAATATAAAACAAGTGTTTTAACCACCACTCCTAGTGATAGGGCCTTGTGCTGGGTTTCAAATGTTCACCAAAGCTTTTATGAAGAGTTGCTTTCAGTTTTGATAAAGATCTGAAACTGGTGTTGCCGAAACTTTGAAAGGTTTTCTGGTTATAGATTTTTTGTGCATTTGTGGCTTGTGGGAGCTATTCCATTGCAACCGGAGCACCGTTTTCATTGGGAAATAGTTTTCGTTTCACCGAAAACCATTTTCGTTTGTTCAAGAAACACCCATTTCGGCAAATCTGATGGTATAATGTTATAGTGACGGATTTTTTTTTATTTTTTTTTTAAATCTCTCATTGCGCCTAGAGGCGCTCTACATACCAGTATGGGGGTGATATTGTAATGTTACAAAATAAACAACCTAAGGGAGATCTTGTAAGCTTTGTTGAGTAACTTTTGTTACTAAAAAAATAATAATTTTTTTTTTTAATTATGAGACAAAATAAATGTTCGTAAAAAAAACAACCTAAAATGAGGGAGATCTTGTAACTTTTGTTACTAACAAAATAATAAAAAATAAAAAGTTTAATTATTGCCCAAAATAATTGGGGGAGATGTTGTAACGTTCCTACCTAACAAAACAATAAAAAAGTAGAAAATTTAATTATCCACAAAAAAATGTGGGTAAAAAAAACACAATATCACAATATTGGGGAGATGTTGTCATGTTCCTACCTAACAAAATAATAAAAAATAAAAAAATTAATTATCCGCAAAAAAATGTTGGCGTCCCACATGGTTTTAAAACCATGTGCAAGGCCTTCTAAACAACCCATTGTTTTATTGTACATGGTTTAGGAAGGCCTTGCACATGGTTTTAAAACCATGTGCAAGGCCTCCTAAATGATCCATGGTTTTATTGTACATGGTTTAGGAGGGCCTTGCAAATGGTTTAAAGACCATGTGCAAGGCCTCCTAAACAACCCATAGTTTTAGGAGGGCGTTGCATATGGTTTTAAAACCATGTATGGGAATATGTTGTAATGTTTTTTCCTAACAAAACAAAAAATAATAATAAATATTATATGTCGATTATAAATAATATTAAATATTATAACAAAAATACTATGTGACCTTAAATAAAAATATATGTCTTTTGGTTTGAATCAAATCAATGGCACACCAAAGTTGATAGCTCATTGAGTTCAATACCTAAAAAGAGGTTTGCACCTAGAGAGATTAATCCCTCTAGGAACTTGATAGAGCCTAATATTTGGATCTACATTGGTATTTTATCAGTTTTATTACTAGATCTTTACTGTTTTAGTCTCAGACTGTTGCCTTCCTTGGCTGTGTATGCTCTTTGTCGTGCACCTTGCGCGATCGCGGTAAATCAGAAACAGAAAGGGAATTTTTTTTTCTTATTTTCTCGGCTACATATGCTCTTTGTCGTGCACCCTGTGTGATGATGACAAATCAGAAACAACAAGAAAACTTGAAACATAGACTTTCCAGATAAGCTAACCAAGATCTAACCCCTTTGTGTGGAAAAAGTTTGTTTTGTTTTTGTTTTTTCGTTTTTTTTGTGATTTGCGGAAAAAAAAAAGGCAAGCATGGAGAATGAGAGAGAAGAGTAAAAAAAAAACATTTCTCTTTCCATTATTTTATGTACCTTTTAAACTTAGCTCACTTGGTCCAAAGTTGCTTTATTCCTTAATAGGTCTTGAGTTCAAGTCTTATTAAGCTACTTTTTAGTGCATTCAATTTCTATTTTCAAGTTACTTTATTGTAGAAGTGCATCTCACATAAATAAAATAAAATAAAAAGTGAGTCACTTAAGTCTTTTAATCTATTACCGCATTATTTAAAAGTAACATTATTGTAAAAGTGAACCTCACTTATTCTACAAAAGTGATTCACTTCAAAGCAACTTTATTGTAAAGTGATTGTCAAAGGTTTCTCTTCGAAAGATGGGGGTTCTTTTTCTAGTTGGTCAAGTTAATATCTGCCACGTCACTATTGGAGACATCTTCAACATTTTCTTTGATCAAGCATAACTTCATCATCCAGAATCAGTTTTCAGTGCCATTTTTTTTAAAGCCGCATATTTTTTTAAGCTCTTTGCATCCAGAAAGTTAGTTTCTATTCTTTCATCCATTATGTTATAGTATGGCTGCCCCTTGTGATATTATACTTACAAGTTCTAATTATTTCTCATGGAAATCTCGTATGGAGGATGTTCTGCGAAGTAGGGGAATTTTCAGAATAACCTCAGGGAAGGAAACAGAACCCACCGATGATGATAAGAAAATTAAATGGGAAAATAGATGTGATGGAGCTCGTAGATTGATTGGGATGTCAATCTTTACTGATTTGCAATTCCACATATATGGAATCGATGAACCTGATTTAGCTTGGGAAAAGTTGGAATCTATGTTTGGTAAACACAATGAAATTCGAGGTCATCAACTTGAGAATAAGTTTATTTTCTTGAATCCAAATGATTTTTCATGCATTCAATACTATTTATCTAAGTATAAAACTCTTAGACTCTTATGTGCAGAATGCAAGATTAAGAAAGAAGACAAACAATGTATTTATCATATTCTTCCCAAACATGGACCTGCATATTCTATTTTTGTATCTACATTCTACTCCATGAAAGAATCCTTGACTGCAGCTAGCTATCAAGAGCCTAGTCTTGAATCTTTTTGTGATTCCTCAATTAGAGAGCAAGATAATCTCATTCATTTTGGAATAATTAACAATGCAAATACATCTGGGAAAGCCTTATTGTCCCAACAGAAAAAAAAGTCCAAGCCTCCCAAGAAACCAAATTTTTGCAATAATAAGACAAACAACAAGGGTCACAAACCCTCTCAGTCAGCTCCTTTCTTAAAAAATGACAAAGGATCAAAGAAAAAAGGAAAGAAGACTGAGCGTCATTGCAATTTTTGTGGGAAAGATAATCATGATGAATCTAAGTGTTTCAAGAATATGGCAGCCTTAGAAGCAACAATGAAGAAGCACCACATCAGCATAGATTCATATTCAAAATCTAACTCTCATGGACATGCACTTTGTGCTTCTGGTTACTCTTATACTGCATCTTCTTCTTATACTTCAAATGAATGGCTCATTGATTCTTGAGCATCTTATCATATGGCTTAGGATCAATCCATATTTTCTACTATGCATGAATGTAACACCAAAAAAATATTTGTTGGTGATGATAGATCTCTAAGTGTTATAGGATCTGGAACAGTTCCAGTAGAAAATGGTCATTTCAGTGATGTTCTATGTGTTCCAAAAATTTCCTGCAATTTGTTACACTAGTAGAAAGTGAGAAATTAATGACTAAAAAAATGACTAAAATTAGGCTATAAACGACTATTTTTGAGTCGGTGACTAATAGTAGCAAATTTCCACTATCTTATAGCTAGTCATATTTCACTAGTCATTAATAGCTTGACTTATTATTCATTGATTTATTCATTGATAGAGAATGATTTAGTCATTTATAGACAATGCTTTAGTCATTGATAGTCAATGATTTAGTCATTGTTTTAGTCATTGATAGTTAATGATTTATTTATTGATTTAGTCATGGATTTAGTCATTGATTTAGTCACTGAGTTAGTCATTGATTTAGTAATTGATTGCAACCATTAATGACCAAATAAATGACTAAATAAACTACTAGATGTTAACATATTAATGACCAAGCTAAATACAACCAAGATACGGGAAATTAGCTACGAATAGTCATATATATGTGAATTTAGTTGTTTTTGTAGTCACAAATTTATGATAGGGCATGGAGGAATTGAACCACCAACCTCCTGCCTATAATTAGGCAGGCGCTCTACATTGAGCTAGCACCCTTTAAGAAGTTGTTATTGCTTGACAATGATGATATTCAAACAAATTTATGATAGATATCAATCTACAAACTACATAATTATTACTATTACAGCTTACCAGTAACAAGTATTTATGATAAACTAATTACCGAGAGCTATGTACAATTTTCCTTGTAACTAAAGCTAATAAAAATACTACAAATACTCTTACCAAAGAGATTTAGTGATGAGTACCTCTTCCCATTCTTCATCACTATCATTCTCATAGTCCAAAGTAGAGTCCTTCCTGAAAGGATTTCGAATCCCAATGCCATCACTGCATCAAAAACAAAGAGTCAGAATCAAAACTTTTCCTCTTGTCTATTGCAATATTAAGAATCCATGAACTTCAAGGTGTTTTAGATGTACCTCATCATGGGCTATCAAAATTAAAACACAACCTGTTGCTTTGATAATTAATAAACTTAAAATTATGCAAACTATATTCACCTTTTATTTGAGAAGGTTCCATAATAAGCAGGTCTATGGTTGTGATCAAACTCCAAAAGGTTTCTTCTCTTATTGTAAAGCCTATTTTATTGTGAAGCCTATTTTAGCTTTAAATCAAGTGATAAACATTCTACGAGCCAGGCAGATTCAGAAACTTATTGATAATAGAGACTCGACGATTATCATTTGCAAAATTAGAGACTAGACTCCCTATGCACCGTAATGTCTTGCAAAAATGATCTCTAGACCTAGAATTCAAAGAATTGCAAGTATTTTGACTTGGGGAATTGCAAGTATTTAGCATTGGATCATTTACTGTTTCAAAGGTACCATTTTGTATGGAGGAGTTATGCTTTGTGAATCATTATTCCTTGGATATAAGGGCGCCTAATAGTGGATTCAATAATTAAAGAATCATGTTGCAAATAGAAAGAGAAATACCCTGCTACTACAACATTGCGTCTTTAGAGAAACCTTTAAAGGGTTGTATATTTGGCTTCTAGGTGATGATACAAGTTATTTGAAAGGCAGGACAATTGGTTACACATGAATTAAACTTGAAAAACTTGTAAACTATTAGGTATAAAAATATATATATCAGCTTTGTGTTGAGATGTATAGGATCTGAAACAACTTCCATGATGATTGGACAACAGTTCACAGAGAGAAATAACCATTGATAAGAACTGAAATTTCCTTAGAATGTATGGTCACCTAAAATAAGACTACACTAAAATTTAGATTCTAGTAAGCTTTTGAGATTGACTAAACCTATCGAAAAGGTTGGAGAGACTGGTATTCTACAGTGTTCTTATAATGCACATTTGCATAAAGGCATATTCTTGTCAAGATTTATGACTTTAAAAATGAAGGAATTTACTTGACCATGAAATGCACATTTATGATGAAGCAAAGGATAGAGAAAATCATGATGAGGTTCATATTCCCCATTTGAACTGCCTACAAGAAACTATTTGTTCGTAAGGGTAATAAAGCATGTCTCCATCCTACTTGAGTGGAATGTGAAAGTGCGCTACCTTGATTATCTGATTATGAATTAGTTTTAAGTTCTAATTCCCTTTAGGCCCTATGTCATGTTTACGCATTCCACTCTGACTCCCCATGTGGGATGTGTTGCTTCTTCAATCGAATATAAGAGCCTCACTAAGACCTGGGTCTTGTATTTTGGTGTGGAGTTATATTTACAAGTACAAAGTTCAACGTTCATGAATAATTGTTCAAAACCTACCATTAGTACAACATTATAACATAGGGTATGTTTATGCGGGAGGATAGAGGTAGGGAATAGAAGACAGTAAGAGTAAGAGAGGGTCCAACCTAGCTAATTTAAAGAAAAAAAAATCTAAATCTTGGCTGAATTAGAGATTGAATAGTCTCTTAGTAAGGGGTAATGTGTTGGTGAGTGAGTGTGGCGTTAAGGACTTATATTTCTTTTCTCTTAGGCACTGATTTTAGAAAGTGATGCTAAGAAGTCCCCAAGATGGCCGAGGGATATCTGACAATCCTACATTACATTGGTAATGTCCCGGTGCAACTTATGGACATCCCCTATGCAATGTTAGATCTTAAAAGATAGGCTCATCTAAAAATGGTTATCTCTTGTATTTAGATCCATAAAAATAAGTCTATATCCATAGATAACAAACTTGGAAAAATACAAAGGCTTAGAATGGATGGATAAAAGGAAACAAAAGTTGTAAATTCCATATTAGCAAGAGGTAAAACACAATTATTAAAAGAAAATTACTAATATCCAACAACAAAAGAAGACAAAACTCACCCTTGGCCTCTGAAGGAACCAAAAACGTGCTTCTCTCTGAAGCACTCTGAAATCCTTGCACCTTTGGGAAAGAAGCATTATTAAATAGTCCATTAATATTCAATAGTTCATGTCCATTGTGCTTTCCAAAACATCTTGTCCATTTTCCCACTCCCTCTGCAATTGCTTAGACGATGCCAAATTGGGAGTGGAATAATGGCTTGATCTTTCTATAGAACCTTCTGACCTTGCAAATAAAAATCTTGACTACTTGCTATTCTGAGATTTCCATGAAATTGATATTTCCTTTGACATCCCATTTCATTTATCAGTCTCAATAAGGGGCAAATTTGATAAATTGTGAGGACTATTTAATACACTATCATCTAAATCAAAATTCAAAGACAATATGTTTGAAATTATACTATTTTCTCCAACATCTGAGGCATTCATATAAACTTCTGGAAGGATAATACACACTAGATTCTCCAAGCATTCTAGCTTTTTAGAACTGGCATTAGAATCTCTAGCAATTTCTACTTTCTTGGGAATTTGAAAACCAGTACTTGTACTTCTATTGGTTGCATCTAACATATACTCATTTTCAAAATTTTGGATAGAGATTGTACTAGTATTTCCAGCTTCTGAAACTGATCTTTCCTCTAACATAGACTCATTTTCACAATTTTGGATAGAATTTGCACTAGTATTTTCAGCAGTTGAAACTAATCTTTCCTCTACTTTATGATCAGTAACTCCAAAGCTGTCACTGTCACCATTAAGGGTGCAAGTATTTACATACTTTTGATGAAGAGAACAATCTTTAGAACTATAATCATCCACTGAAAATTGGAATTTTTCCATAAAGGGAGGCACCTCTGCTTCTGAAGAAATAGCTTTAGAGCAAACTTCACCATATGGTTATGCAAAGTGTTCTTCATAATTGTTTTGATACCTATCATCAAATGGAGACCTTTGTAGACAATTCTCAACATGGTTTCCTGAAAGCATTCTACTGCTTTTATTTAGAGCAACAACATTCACTTCACTGTTGCTTTGAACAACAGATTTGCTTTGAGGGACAGAGATTGGAAAGCTATCTTTAGAAGGTCCAACACAGACAATACCAGATGACACTGAAGTTGCATCTGTTCTTTCACTTCTTGCTGTTTCAATGTGCCCACTGCCCAGCTCAGATGAACCCTTGTGTGTGTTAGAGGATGAATTCTTCAATATAATTTTAAAACCTTCACGACTCCTACATTTCATAGTAGGATCAACTAAACTAGAATTCTTTCCATGTAAATCTTCCCCATCGGTATTTACACGTGAATTTAGTTTTATATTTGTTCCACTCATTGCATTAGGTTTGGCATCAATATGTTTTTTAGATATAAACATTGATGAATGCCCACCCTTATTGACCAACATCTTTCCATGATCAGAACTCAACCCTGATGCTATAGCTTCCACCACCAAGGCAGGGAGATTTAATGTTGGAGACACTGAAAGTGAACGATAAGAACTTGTTTTAGGATTAGAGGAGCCCTGAACAACTGGGATCCTCATACTAAATGTTTTTTCCTGTGCAACATGGGAGCCCCTGCAACAACCATTAATGTCTCAATATTCAATAAGATATGTAATATTCCACCACAAACTCCTAAATCATATGGAAGATTATGTTCACTAAACTTAATGTGTAATGTTACTATGCACCAATCTAGGGGGTGCTGGAAAAATAAACAAATATTCCATGACAAGAAACAGATTTCATACCAAGATGCACTAGCTGGCAATACAACTGATCTTCCAGCAGCTCCACTAGAAATGGAAGTCTTAGAATTACCTCTTGTGTTCTAGTTTCACATGGAAACATGAATAGGTATACATTATTAGGAAATGAAAATGAAGCCATGTATAAAGAATCTAGAAGACAATCACTGAAGTAAAACATAAGCTGTCTAAAGAAAATATACATTAGCTTCTATACTAATGATTATTTAGGACTGAATCAGAAGCTATTAAATAATCTAATATGGAAGCATAGAAAAAGCTGTCTGCACAGATATCAATAACAAATGCTAAAGATAATTGGACGAAAGTACAATATACTAAAATCCTAAAGTCACTTACAGGAGCCAGTGATTTGCTCAATTTACTTGAAGAAGCTAATCCAAGCAAGAAAACATCTGTCACTGGAGGAGGTAAACAAAGTCCCCAGTGTTTCTGTGAAGGATTTGTAACATCATAGAACTTCTGAGTTTTGCTGCTAGAAAAATAGGACATAGAAAATAAAAAATCATAAAAGCTAAATGTGAAAGATAGTTAAAGGCTTTTTCCAGCACAATTTTCTCAGAAAGAAAAAAAACAGCCGATAGAAAAATTGGTCTCATTACATGGGTAAAAGGAACTTTGTTTAAATTAGGTCTCCACTCAGAAGATGTGCAATAGGAGGAGGACTAGGATTCCATCAAGGCCTTCCATGGTGAACCATTGTGTAGCACTTTTCTTCTAATAGGACTGCAAACAAAATATTGCAAAGTGGGTATCATTAGTATTCAATACTCAAGGATTCAAAGAAATACATGTCTTGCAATGCTTTCTAAAGAAAAGGAAGCATTATTGAAATGGAGTTATCCTCCTTAATCCTGTTTTAGCAATCAGACCATTCAAAAAATGGGGTATTAACTTCATGGTAAAGACTATTCTTTAAAACAATATGAAAAATTTCAGCAACTCTCAGTGCACAATAGGTAAGGTTTTTAGCCTCAAAGATATTCTTCGCAAACAAAATCAATGCTCAGTGACATGTACAAACCTATGAGACAATTCTCTTTGTTAGCATAGAATTTTTTCATTACCATTAATTAAATGCATAAAAATTGACTCTTCGAATAAATTTACAAAGAAAATCCTGACCTTAATTCAAGAATGAGCCGCAAAATACTGGAAGGATCTTTAATTTTCCAGTCACAAAAAATGCTCCAAATTGACTGAGATGTTTCTTGACCTTGCTGATCCATAACAATGTTTGTATATGTTAGAAATCGAAATAAATTGAAGGATGTGCCCAGACTTGCTGCTGCTAGAAGATTTATTCCTAAATCTACTACAGGAGACACATAAATGCATACTATAGTCCCTCAAAGGTGAAGACTATGGTGGGAAAGATTCAAATAGGTGGCAGTCTACCCTAACCAAAAGTGGAACCCTCTTCAAAGTTATAAAATTCAAACTGGTGAACAGAATTTCTCCAATAGTAAATGGGATATCCTACAGTAATTCGCTGAACATGTAAATTGTTTGGGCCAAGTACATATCACGGAGGAGGATACCAACACACAAGTCATGGGACTTCACTTGGAAGCCTACTGTTGGATTGCAAACCTTATAGCTTACTGAAGTTTTGAATTTTGGGAGATCAAATTGAGAATAAGCATAAACAAAGACAAGAAACGTTCTCAAAGAAATAGTAAATTTCCAACAGTTAGTGGCAGAATAAATATGGAAAAATGAATACCCACAGTTCACATTAGTACAGAAAATTATAACAATGAGGTTCATAATAAGCATTGTATCTATGGAAACAAATTATTTTTTTATAGATACATCATTCATGCTTAAATTCACTTCAACAACAAAATGGTTTGACATATGCAAAGTAGGAAACCTCGTGGAAGTCCCATGTGACTCTCAAATCTTATTGGCAATAGAGATGGAACATTATGAGATTTAGATAAATACAATTTCCAAATTATTTTTTGATTTATCATGGTAGACTATGTTTCACCAGCTAAAATTTGGCTTAAGGTTTCTTGCCACCACCAATCAACCACAATACTTGTTTGTAATACCGTGTTGAAAATTAGATAGTCTAGTACACAATTTTTGTCCCTCTTATTTGTTTTTATTGTAGACTAATGATTACCACATTGATGGTTTTTTCATAGAAGAAGATTCATTGGGATCTATATTAATGGATGCATTATATAGAAGAGGAATCATTGTCACCTAGATTGATGGATATCCCAATTTCTATTAAAAATTGGACTGGCTAGTAGAATTCTCTACTATACCATCGAGCTACATGCCCTTTCAATGATAGGAACCATTTACCATGTTGAAAATTGGTTAGGTTGGGTATCATTCAATCAAGGTGTGTATTGCATATTTATGATAGGAACCCTTTGCCAATCAGATTCTAAACTTGGTTGTATTAACATATTAGTGAACTGTATCGAAGAAGATTCATTGAGACCTATATGAATGGATGCATTGGATAGAACATGATTCATTTTTACCTAGATTAATGGATATCCGATTTTATGTAAAAATTAGGCAGGCTAGTAGGATGCTCAATGATACAACTGATATACATGCATTTTTCATTAAATGCACCCATTACCATGTTGATAATTGGATAGACTAGGAATCAAGGGGTGGATTTCATTTTGCAATTTTATCAAGGACTTTTCCTCAACCATTGCTCATGATAGGTACCCTTCACCAGTTTAACATCAAGGTGTGGACATATATCTTCCACAATGCATTTGAAGACACATCTACAATGACTAGAAAATATTAATGTGAAGTCTAGTAAAAAAGCATCAATCCCCCCAAAAAACAAAAATACTTATATCAAAAGTTGCTAGGATGACAACCTTCCCCATCTCAAAACACCATTTGGAAAAAAATTTGGCTGAAATTTTCAATTCCAAAGGAGGATTCATTTTCTTTTGTTGTTTTCCCATAGCATTAGGGCCAAATACAAGATAAATCGGTTTCCAATAAATACTCCCATCTTAAGACATCATTTGGCTGAAAATGTGGCTGAATTTTTCATTCCAAAGAATTACTTTTCTTTTCCTATTTTCCCACAACAAGCTCCTGACTAAGACTAACCCTATTAAAAGAGGAACTTTAGGTCCCTCAAGACGTCCTCTTTACCTCAACACCAAAGAGACTCCATTCTACATCTTAGAGTTCCAGAATTCTATACTGATTTTGAAGCTTATCCTCAAAAATACTGGAATTCCTATAGCAATTAGGCCAAGTACAAGGGAAAATTATTTCCCAAATTCAGCCCAATGATTACAGCAATCACACCCCTCATTTTGAGGGTGGTGGTATCCTGGAAAATATATATTTCCAGATATAACAAAATATTTAGAAATAAGAGACCTGACCAAAAAAAAATTTAATATGTTCTATCAATCTGATAAAAAAAGTAATGTCTTAATATGTTTAAATTAAAATGGGAGTGGAGCTCACACAAATAGAAAGGAAATGGTCATCTTCATGGTAAAAGATTGAGACTTTGAGTTACTAAATCAAGGTAAAAATAACAAAAGAGATCAACCAAGCAAAACTCTCTCCCATCAGAATTATCCATCAAAACAATGGCATGGGATTACATATGTAGTTGAAGGAGATTTAAATTAACAGTTAACTGTTTCATGGAGCATCAAAGGGAAGTCCAGACCCATCAAGTTCTAGAAGAATCATTTTAACCCCTATGGAGAGAATCTGCAAAGAAATATTACTTCAAACAGAATCGTAAAATTAACTATTGAGATACTGAGAAAGTATACAACAAGAACAGACTTCATGGCTAACCTGGAAAATGAAAATTGGACACAACATCAAAATTCAGTATAGAAGTGGCTCTCTAATTTTGGGCACAATATTTATATCTCCAGTTCTATCCCCTTTTGGATCCTGTTAAGTCAGATCGTTGGTCCCCAATCACAATAACTGAAAAACTAGAATATAGATAATGCTCAAGTAGAGACTTCAGACTCACATATTTTAGTGTAAGTTGAGCAAAAGATTTGTTGAGAAGATGATATCTGAATGAAGCTGAATATATGGGTTTTGAAAATGATGGAAATTTCTAGTAGTGGAAGTAAGGATCGTCCTTGCCATAACATTTATCACATATTAAATATCTTGCATTCAGAGGCATATAAATAAATACAGTGAAAAGCTGCAAGCATGCAGAGCTAAGATAGATGCATCAGAAGAAAAACACCTTGAAACAAAATGTTCTTACATATCACAACACAGTTAAAATCAATGTCTCAGTATTACAGTACTCAAACAGAATATATAGGTACTTATGTCAATTTTCAGTCGTTTAAGTAATAATCTCTTTATGTAACTATGATGGGAAATATTAAAATAGCATAGCAAAAGCTCAACATAAAAAGAGCATATTCATGTCAGTAATGGTCCTGGTTTAACTCCGGAAGACTTTCCTGTAAAAAAAGGCAAAGGAAGGTAAATCTGCTTCAACTAAATAAAGTGTCCCTATTTAAAAAAAATAAACATGCCAATTACAAAACTCCCTAACAAGATTTGCAGATGAAACTGCATTATGGAAACTTTCAGTAGAAAATGATAGAATTGGGGCCATTATTGGGACCAACCCATATTTTGATATTTGCAACTAGAACAAGATGAATTATGGGGAGGGATAAAATTGTTTAGAACTGAACAATAGTACAATACCTTCCCTATGTAATGCAATGGAAGTATTTAGCTACTATGTTCAAAGAAGCCATGACATTAAATGCATAAAAAAGATCATTCAAGAAATGTGTTCCAATGGGTCATCTATAGAAGTCTGGTTATGCTATAATTGATTGATATAGCTTCTCATTTTAATAGTTAATTTATTTCCTATTTAGCTTACCTCTTGGACCTTTTCGAATAAGGTTCTCTTACTAACTCCTTCACTTCCATTGTAGGTAATGTATTTGGATTCAATGCCTTATAGGTTCTACATTTGGAAGATTTGTGGATTTTCCCTGCCTAATCCAAAACTTTTCAAGGTACTCCTCATGGTATCCAAGTCAATCGAATGTGTCACTGTAGTATGCCAACAAGGCATAACACTAATCACTACCAGCAATGTTAGTGCCAAAGTAAGGGAAAGTGCTATTGCATTAACTCAGAGACTTGCCCCCAAAAAGCAAGCTTCTGGATTGGTAAAGATTTTGGTATTAGTAGGCAAATTGGATAGATGTCCTATATCAACTCATCCACCCTGTTGCAACTTGAGCCTAATTTTTATCCATGATGAAATCAAGGAGCATGGGAATGTCATTATGCTTTCCAAAGCTTCTAGTGTTGAGCCATCGTGCATAAATACTTGGAAAATGTAATTAAAGGAACTTCATAGAACTAGGTGATGAAACCTCACAAACTAAATTTTTAATTCCAATCTTTGTTTACAGGTCTTTCTAATAAAATTTTCTCCATGATACCCCAATATTGAACAAAGAGATCACATATCCAAGGCATCAACGGGGGCCTATATAGTTTTTCAGGCTTATAGTTGTTTCCTCAAGTAAAAATAACCAAAGAAATAAACACATCCAATTTGACTACTCTTGTGATTCTCTCACATAAAACCCATTAAAGATGTCAGTTACTGGGGACAATGAATGTCTATCTGAATCTATTTCCCCAACAAAATATTACAACTTAAAATTGAAGAAGGATCCTCTTTGGAGCTTCAATGCTTCATGAAAACCAAAAAATAACATTCATCCATAACACCCACCATGCTCCCATGCAAATTCCTTTAGCACATAAACATGTATTACCAACATAAATGAATATGAACATGTCCAAATACAACAATATAGCACATGATAACATTCTTCCAAAACAGAGATATTAGTGGTTTTATGGATCATAGCTGCATTCAATTCATGAAAATATTGATAATTTTACGCAATAAATTTGTAGTAAACATGATCTAAAGATAAAATAATGCATGGATAAATTAGTTACAATGCAGCCCTGCATGCCGAGCTTCCCATGGTGTTCATATCCAATCATCCTCCTAAAGTAAAAATACCAAGTTTCTCTCATCGCCACCCATTCTGTCAGATTATATAGCATCCACAAATTTACTTCTTCCAATGCAAATATCAAATTTCCAGCTTAAAAAAAACTTTGTGATTACAACTTCCAATAGAACATCACAATCAAGCTCTGCTAAAATCCCATCAATGGCATAAATCACCACAAATTTAAAAAAATCCTTCTTTGCTATATCATCACATAGGTTATAATATGACAATAATTTAACAGTTTATAGAGCCTACAAAAGTACAATTTTCTTCCCCATCTTTTGTTTGTTTTCCATATGAAATACTAAACTTGACTGGAAGTCATACCTATATCATTGGAATGGATGACCATGGCAAGAGAAACTATGTTAATAGCTAGGAAAAATAAACTCTATCAGAGAGCACATGGTAGTAGATTACTCAAACAGGGAAATAATAAATATGTGTTTAGCGAAGGACACCGCATCATCAAAGATAAGCTGATAACATGGACAACTATCTTATTCAGAAAATTAGCATACCATCAATGAGTCCACATAGTATATACAAATAAAGAAAAGTAATCTTGTAAAAATGAAACACAAACAAATGAGAAGGTAAGAAATGGTCAAAAGTGAATTCCAGAAGTTCAAGAAAGGGCTCCAAATGTCGTAAAAGGGTAGAAATATAAACTGGCTGAGAAATTAAAAAACAAAGAAACACCCTTATGTGTAAAACTTGACTAGTAATATGAACTAAAGGTATGGGAATATCAACAATTATGCATCTCTTGGAGAAATCCAAAGTAATTAGCAACAAGCTAAAACAAACTTGCATGAATAGTGATGTCAAATAGACTGAAAAATATGGACAAGAGTGGCCAATAAAATATCTGCAAGTTATATCAAACAGGCGAAATAGAAATAGAACAACGAAAACATTTTCAATTTTCAATGGAGATGGACCAATTTTCTCAATTTTATTGGGATTTAAGCACATATATCGATGATATACATAAGAAAAACTAAAATTTGGAAATATCTGTCTCGTAAGATATGCAAGGGCTACCCAAGCAAGAAATTGTGAACAATTCAAAATCTTTTCTTCAAGAGGAAATCTATGCCAAGTTGTGTGTAGAAAGGGATATTGATAATGGCCTACCTAATGACATCTCAATTGAGGTTGTAGGCAAAGTTTGCGAAGGAAGGATTACACTCCACCCTAGTTAATTTTAAAATCTCTAGAAGAGAATATGGGAGGCCAAGGGACACAAAAGACGAAGCAAGCCACTAAAAGTGCAGAAAGGAAAGAAAATTAGCAAACCCCCCAGGTCCAGATCTAAGAAAGTTGAGATTATGGCCATTTAGAGAGGGTATCAATTCAGTAGTAAAGATATAATGCCATCTATGTCCAAGAAAGCCTCTACTTTTTTACTACTTTGCTGTATGCAAAGATTAACTCGATTCATTTTAAAAGTTAGTTGACTTTTCAGAGAAACTTCTATGTGAAGGCCTGATCTTAATCTAGGTGACATAATTCCATGTCATGCAGGAAAGATCATCTAAGCTAGATTCAAGTTAAGTACAAGGTGAGAACCAAGATTATCACTTACCCAAAACTAGGTAGAAGAGTTGGTTACCTGATCATTTTCTTCAACTTTGTAGCCAGGCTATGCAATATTTACCTACCTTTTAGCTGTATGCTGTTGTTTTTCATCTCCATAAATGAATTCATGCACATGGTTTTTCACTTCAATCCAGCTAGATACTAGAGTCTTATGCATGCCACTATCTCTCATTCTTTTCCTCACTTTGGATACTTCATCCCATCTGCTAGCTACAGAGTAGATATTTGACAATGACACAAAATTTCCAGCATTTTCCGGTTCCAAACCAAAATTCATTCTGCCACAATCTCTCCTAGATCTATATTGAAATGAATTCTACAAGCATTGAGCAAGGCACCCCACACAACCACATTAGAATTCACTGGCATCTTGTTGATTAACTCGTATGCCTCCTTGAGATGCCCTGCCCGACCCAGAAGGTCAACCAAGCATGAATAGTGTTCCACACAGGGTTTGATTCCATAATCCCTACTCATTTGCTCGATATATTGCTTGCTTTTATCAATCAGACCTACATGGCTACAAGCTGTAAGGACACCAATAGAGGTTATGTAGTCTGGCCTTGCACCTACCTCTTACATTTTCTTAAAGATTCTAAGGGAATATTCAACATGACCATGCATTGCATACCCTGCAATCATTGAACTCCATGAAACCACATCTCTTTCTGACATTTTTTCAAACATTTGATGTGCATCCATGACACTCCCACATTTACAGTACATATCTACGACTACAATTCGCATAGAAACATGCGACTCAAATCCGCTCCTAATTATATAACCATGGATTGCCTTAATCTTTTCCAGGGCGCCTATGTTGGCACATGCAGGAAGCATAGACAACACTATTATGAAGTTGGTTTTTCCCCTGTCGCCCGCATTTCTTGCAAAAAAACCAAAAATTCATACTCAGGTCCTCTCTGTGCATACACAAAGATCATTGAGATCCATTAAGTTACATTGGGTATCAAACTTGACGATTCCATTTGGAAAAAGAGTCTAACAACTTCTTCTCCATGTCCATTTTGGGAATAACCCGCAATCATTGCATTCCATGTAACCAGAATTTTTTAGGCATTTTGTCAAACAACAGCTGTGCAGAGGTTCGTTCCATAGCAAAGAGGGATCAAATTTGAAGGGTAGGGTCCCATTTCACTTCGAAGGGTTGTGAGAAATTGAACCCTTCAATGTTGACATGTAAAAATAAATCATTCTTTTCATTTGAAACTGTAAGTGTACAACAAAATTTTATTATTTATTAAAAACAATGTATAGAAAAAAATGGCAATAAGAAGAAGTTTCAAGTGATTCAACATTTACATGGAATTAGTGAGGTAAACCATGTACTCTCCTAGTTCCTTGGAGCATATAGTTTATTGAACTTAGATAAGGGACATTTCTATTGGGCTGTGAAATACTCAGTTTGATAAAATAAGGCATTGGAATTTGGAAGGACCTTTGAATGGAGGATTGATTCAAATTGATGGTGGCTCTATTGGTCAAGTGTGATTGGGCCTACCTAAAAGAAAATACCCAGAATGTAATACCTAATGCTTTCACAAAGAAACTTTTTTATTAACCCTAAATTCAGCGGTTATTTTTAGAATTGAATCATGTCCTCCCCACATGCTCAGATCAAAGTGATCAAACAAAGCCCCCAATTTTAGGTGTATTATGGATAGTTCCTCCAATGTATATCGATTTTATACCCCAATTCAAAGTGATTAAACAAAATCCCCAATTTTAGGTAGATTATGGATAGTCCCTCCAATCTATATTGAGTTTATCAGCCCTATAAAAAATGTTAAGTATTTATTAGTCCACTGTAAGGAAGAACTTTAAATTTTGCAACAAATATCACTACAAGTTGGGTGTCTAGTTTCTACCAAAGTCAACAAGGAAGACGGATCATAAACACACATTTTGGAGGTTTGCGACAATGAGGATGTTGAAATCATGTTCTTCACTAGATCATTGCACTCCCAGTCCCTCATTCATGAACGTCCGTTAAGGGATTCCCTTGTTTAGATATATTGGTAGAGAATGTGTACTTCTTGTTTCCATTATTAGAAGGATGATAGGAAAATGAAGGGGTCAGAGTCTACAACATTTACATTGTCAGTTGTTAAATATTTTATCCTTTCAACTATTGGATTTCATTAAGGAAATTGGAACAATTCAAACACTTATATTCAAATATTGTTCTTTCTTTCAACCTAATCTTTAAAATTCATGGCAGATAAATAGAATTGACATATTTGGAACTCAAATATAAGGATCTTTCTTCTTGCTCCTCCGCCCAAATGAAGTTGTGGTCCTAGACTATGAAAATTATACATTATTTTGGTTCTGATTTCATTTAAATATTGGGTTTTTTAAGGTTACATCTATTGAGTATTCGAGAGTTAGTCTTGTGGAAACGTAATCGCATAATACATTACAAATTTCAAACAACATTTTGGATGGAGAAATTTTAAACCCTTATATTTATAGAACCAGAAGGAACTCCAACAAGAAACACATTTAACTTTTATCCACATATAAAATGTTACACAAGTGTAAAATGCTATACATACCTGTAAATTCACGACAACCAAGTCGATAGCTTAGCTCTGCATAATCTTCTATAGGAAATAGAAATTAGGGAGACACTGAAGCATAGAATTGGAGAGTTGAGAGTCTAAGTCCCGACCTTCGACTATCCTATACTCGTAAACCCAAAATAATTTTTTTTTTCCACAGACTTCCCCAATCAATTTAAGTTCAGGGAAGCTCAATCCATCCTACCCAACTGTTAATGTAATTGTAACTTTAGAATGTATTCACTTGTATTTCTCATCTATTGTAACCCGATGTTTATTCTAGGATGTTCTTATGTCATGTCATTCCCCGATGTTCCGATCAGGAGAATCAATAATTTAAACAATTCATGTCAAGTCATTGTGGGTAACCCTCCTATTGTCTAAGGGTTAAAGTCCCCGCAGTTCAGGGGAACTAGGGTTATTAGACTCTCCTAGTGAGGTTGGCCCTAGTAGGGTTTTAGTCATGTCGGGATTAGTATAAATAGAGAGATGGAATCTCTATTTAGAGCACATCACATACACACTCAAGTGTAGCACATAGTTGAGGAAGAGAAAGACACTGGGGCAAGAGGAAAGAGCTTACTACTGTTGGGAGATTGTCTTACTGTTTTGGGTTTCACTTTGGTGCTGATTCTATCTCAGAGGAAGTTGTGGGGTTTTCTCCATTTATGGTTTCCCTGAGGAAAAACACTGTGTTCATTGTCTATTGTGTTTGATTGTTGTGCTTGTTGTTTTCTCAGTTAAAGATCCTAATGATATGCTAGCTTAATGTTGAAAAACTAACATGGTATCAGAGCTAACCTGAGAAGAAGACAATGTGCAGCTGCAGGAACTAGGGATTCCTATTTTATGTATCTCTCTCCACATATTTTCAGCAAAATTAGGGTGGAATAACTCTCCTTCTTAGGGTGCATCTTTTTGTCGAAGCAGAATCCAATTCTGAGGTTTTTCAATTTTGGACCCGACACTACTGCCAAAAAGTAGCGCTTTTCACAGAAGTGGAATTTTTTAGTGAGCCTAGGCCTGGATTGATATCCTCCCCAAAATCAAATTTAGGGATCAATTTCAAAGCATTTGGTTGGACAGAACTCTAGAAAATCAAAACCCTAATCTACTCCTGAACCAGTACTGCAGGATTTCAACTTCAAGTCCAAATCCAACATCTTAACCTGGTAAGATCTAAATCCTTTGTATTTCCATTTGAGGTTCTCAGTTAAGATGTATCATCATACCAAGCTTGATAAAAAGCTTGAGGGAGCTGATAACTTTTGAGCTTGGAAGTATAGGATCTCCCTGGTCTTGGAAGAAAATGAGTTGGACTCCTATATCCAGGAGGAGGTTCTAGTTCCAGAGGGAGATGAGGCTAAGGCCTTAAATAAGAAGAAGTTGGTTCTAGAAAAGAGGATTATTGTAGATTCTAAAAAGGATCACTTCATTCGGAATATGACTCTAAGGAATCAGTTGAAGAATGTCAATATCCAGAATGAGGAGACCATCTAGTCATAATTCATAAGGCTCTCCCATATCAAATAACAACTAGAAGTTGTAGGTGAAGAAGTGGAGAATGTAGAAATTGTGATGACAACATTGAATGGCCTCCCTAGGTCATGGGATTCTTTCATCCAAGGAATCTGTTCTAGGAAGAAGTTGGTCAAGTTCAACAGACTGTGGGAATAATTCTCTCAAGAAGAAGCTTAGATAGCAGCTCGAGAAGAAAAGATGGGAAGTGAAGATCAAGCTCTCACAGTACACTCCAAGAAAGGAAGAAGGGAAAAGCATCATCACCAAGGTAAGCATTCTCATCAGAAAGGTTCATCTAAACTCAGATGTCATACATGGGATGAAATAGGACACTTTTCTAGAAACTGTCCCATGAATAAGAATGGATCCAAGAAGAAGAGGAACTCTAAAAGAAAACATCATGCTCACACTGCTGAGGATGATGATCCTCCAAGGAAGAGAGTAAAGTAAGAAAGTGAAGACTCTTCAAGTGAATATGAATATGTTCTGATTTCCGCTCTCACGGGAACTGTCACTCATGGAAGCAAAGATTGGCTTATTGACCGTGGGGCTTCCAAACACATGACAGGTTTCAAGGAATCCTTTGAGAAACTATTCGAACATAATTCACCCCATAAGGTGAAACTTGGGGATGACTACCAATATCCCATAAAAGGTAGTGGTGAATCCTCCTACAAGCTAGACTCTGGAAAGTATATAAAAATGAAGGATGTTCTATTTGTACCAGGATTAAAGAAGAATATTCTATCCATATCGGCACTGGATGCAAAAGGCATGAGGGTTGCATTCATAGATGGTCAAGTCATCATGTGGCCAAGAGGAAAGACTATTGACGATGCAATAGTGATTGGAGAACAAGAAGGAGGTTTATGCAAGTTGAAGTACCATTCAGAACAAGCTATGGTCCATGTCATAGTAGAGACAAATTAACTATGGCATAGAAGGCTTGCACATGTGCATTACAGAGCAATACCAGTTGCAACCAAGCTATTGAAGGTCTTCCAGAAATTCAAGAAAAACATGCACGAGTATGCAAAGGATGTGCGAAAGGGAAGAATACAAAGAAGACATTTCCAAGTAGCAAGAGAAAGGAAAAAGGAATCTTGGAAATCATCCACTCTTATGTATGCAGACCAATGTCATCAAGTTCACTAAGCAGGTATGTATACTATGTTTCTTTCATTGATGAATTTTCTAGGAAGACATGGATTTACTTCATGAAGAACAAAGATGAAGTGTTCAGCAAGTTCAAGGAATTCAAGGCCTTGATCGAGAACCAAACATAAAAGAGGATCAAGACCTTTCGATCAGATAACAGCGGATAATTCACATCAAATGAACTCAAAGACTTATGCAAAGAATCATGGATTAAGAGGGAGTTGTCCACTCCTTACAATCCACAACAGAACGGGGTTGCAGAAAGGAAGAATAGAACTATTATGGAAGTTGCAAGAGCGATGCTTCATGATCATGATCTTCCTATGCATCTATGGGCAAAAGCAGCTAGAAAAATGGTGTAAGTACAGAACCATACTCCACACAGAGTACTCAAGAACAAGACTCCTGAAGAAGTCTTCTTCAGCAAGAAACCAGAAGTTAGCCCTCTCAGAATATTTGGCTATCTAGTGTACATACATATACCAAAAGAAAGGAGAACAAAACTAGATCCTTCAGGAAAGAAGGGTATATTTGTGGTATACTCCGAAAGTTTGAAGGCTTACAGAATATACTTCTCAGGTTACAAGAAGATCGATATCAGTAGGGATGTAACATTTGATGAAGACACAGCTTACAACAAATCTAGGAAGAGACTTGCTGAAGAACCTAAAGAATCAAAAGCTCCTAGAATTCATGATACAACCATGAATGAAGAAATTCAAGAAGAAGATCGAGAATTTGAAGGACCACAAAGAGATGTAGATCCACCTCAGGAGAAGAATCCTCACAAAAGGAAACTTGCTTGGGTATGAGAAATTATCCAAGGTGCGGAAAGATATGGGGATCTAGAAGAGAATCACAGAGAAAGGAAGAGAACCAAATCATGCTTTTGATATGTAGCCTTACTATGTGATGTTATCGATATAGAACCTTCCAGTTATGAAGAAGCGACATAACATAAATAATGGAAGGATGCAATGATCGAAGAATATCAATCAATCATGAAGAACGATGTTTGGGATGTTGTCCCAAGACCAGAAGGGAAGTCAGTTGTAACTTCCAAATGGATCTACAAGATCAAGCATGCTGCGGACGGTATCATAGAGAAATATAAGGCAAGATTTGTGGCTCGTGGCTTCTCATAGAAGGAAGGAATAGATTATGAAGAAACCGTTGCTCCTGTAGCCAGATACACTTCCATCAGATCAGTACTTTCTTTGGCTGCAGTAACAAAATGGAAGATACACCAAATGGGTGTCAAGACTACTTTCTTGACTGGTGTAGTAGAAGAAGAAGTGTATGTAGAACATCCACTCGATTTTGAGACACATGACAAGGAGTCTCATGTGTGGAGACTAAAGAAATCCCTGTACAGTTCGAAATAGGCACCTAGGACATGGTACGGCAGAATTGACAGCTCTCTATCCAGTTTAGGCTTTACCAAGAGTAAAGCAGATTCCAACCTTTACTAGAAGGTTGAATATGGCAACCCATTGATGCTTCTAGTGTATGTAGATGATCTGTTTGTAATAGGTATGGATGGGTTGATTGATGATACAAAGAGAAATATTGCTACCGAGTTTGAAATGAAGGACTTGGGAATGATGCACTATTTTCTAGGCATGGAGGTGTGGCAGAATGTGGATGGAATCTTGCTCAGACAAGGGAAGTATGCAGTAGAGATCCTGAAGAGGTTTGGGATGATGGACTGCAAGGCTATGGCCACACCTATGGCATCAAACCTGAAGCTATTAAGTGATTCTTCATCAGAGATGGTTGATGCTATGATGCATCGTCAGATGATTGGGTCCTTGATGTATTTAACGAACACGAGACCGGATATTTGCTTTGCTGTGAACACCTTGAGCCAGTTCTTAACAGATCCGAGACATGTTCACTTAATTGCTGCAAAGTATATTATGAGGTACCTAAGGGGTAAAATTGATTATGGGCTCAAGTATGAGGCGACCCAAAATATTAACCTGGAGGGTTATGTTGATTCATATTGGGCAGGCACTGCCATCAATAGGAAGAGCACTTTAGGGTGTTGCTTTAGTATGGGATCAGGTGTGATCTCTTGGTTTAGCAGGAAGCAATCTTGTGTGGCACTGAGTACAGTTCAAGCAGAGTATGTCACAACTTGTTTAGCTAGTTGTGAGGCAGTATGGCTACGGAAGCTACTATCTGATTTATTTGATCTCCATATGGATGCTACTTATATACATTGTGACAACTAGAGTTGTGTGAAATTGTTAGAGAATCCAGTATTCCATGACAAGTCTAAGCATATCAAGATCAAGTATCACTATATCAAGGATATGGTGCAAAGGGGAGCAGTGAAGCTCTAGTATGTTGTGACAGAGGAACAGATAGCTAATGTCTTGACGAAGCCATTGGCTAGGGTGAAGTTCAAGTACTTCAGGGAGAAGCTTGGTGTTCTCTAGATCGAGATTTCCTCCAAGGGAAATTGATGAGTCCTAGAGCCATTCTGTCATGGTGAGAGGATTGGTTCCTTCCATGGTTAGATGTAAGGGCTGAACCATTTTGTCATGGTGAGAGGATTGGTTCCTTCCATGTTAGATATGAGTGCTGAGATCCATATCCATTCTGATGAGTAGGTCAGATGTAAGGGTTGAGCCATTCTGTCATGGTGAGGATTGGTTCCTCCCATGTCAAATATGAGTGTTGAGCCATTCTAAGGTGACTATAGGATTGGTTCCTACATGATCAGAAGTAAGTGCTGAATTCCATTCTGGGAATGGAGGCACCTGGTCAGTTACCAGGTAGCTCAGTCTGGGACTGGGGGCCATTATGATATGATTGTAGGATTGGTTCCTACTTGATCAGATGTGAGTGTACGCCCTTCTGAACATGCATGTTGGATTGGTTCCTTGCATGTGTCATATGTAAGTGCAGAGCCCTTCTGAACATGCATGTTGGATTGGTTCCTTGCATGTGTCAGATGTAAGTGCAGATCCCTTCTGAACATGCATGTTGGATTGGTTCCTCGCATGTGTCAGATGTAAGTGCAGAGCCTTTTTGAACATGTATGTTGGATTGGTTCCTTGCATGTGTCAAATATAAGTACTGAGCCTTTTTTAACATGCATGTTGGATTGGTTCCTCGCATGTGTCAAATGTGAGTGCTGGGCCTTTCTGACAGGGTTGTGGGATTGGTTCTCACATGGTCAGATGTGAGTGCTAGGCATGCCTTTCTGATATGATTATAGGATTAGTTCCTACATGATCAGACGTAAGTGCTGGGAGAAGAGCTACATGGTGGCTAGGCCTACATCCAACATGAAAAAGGGCTGGCTTTGTAGAACTTCCTATGACGAAAAGAATCATGAGATAACACCTGTGAAGATTTAGTATTGATGATCCAGCAGAGATGATCCAGATCGAGTGATGATCCAGATCCAGAGATGATGATCCAGAGATGATCCAGATCGAGTGATGATCCAGATCCAGAGATGATCCAAATTGAGTGATGATCCAGATCCAAAAGTGATGCTACAGAGATGATCCAGATTGAGTGAAGATCTAGATCCAGAGAATAAGATGACTTGAAGACAAATAAGACTTGAAGACAAAGATGACTTGAAGATGCAGATGACAAGAAGTCCTAGAGAAGAAGACCAGTGATGAAAATTGTGTTGAGAGAATACCTTCCTAGTTAAGAGGGAGTGTTAATGCAATTGTAACTTCAGAATGTATTCACTTGTATTTCTCATCTATTGTAACTCGATGTTTATTCCAGGATGTTCTTGTGTCATGTAATGCCCCGATGTTCCGATCGGGAGAATCAATAATGTAAACAAGTCATGTCAAGTCATTGTGGGTAACCCTCCTATTGTCTAAGGGTTAAAGTCCTCGCAGTTCTAGGGCACTAGGGTTATTAGACTCTCCTAGTGAGGTCGGCCCTAGTAGGGTTTTAGTCATGTTGGGATTAGTATAAATAGAGAGCTGGACTCTCTATTTATAACAAATCGCATACACACTCAAGTTTAGCGCATAGTTGAGGAATAGAAAGACACTAGGGCAAGAGGAAAGAGCTTACTGCTGTTGGGAGATTGTCTTACTGTTTTGGGTTTCACTTTGGTGTTGATTCTATCTCAGAGGAAGTTGCGGGGTTTTCTCCATTTATGGTTTCCCTGAGGAAAAACACTGTGTTCATTATCTATTGTGTTTCATTGTTGTTCTTGTTGTTCTCTCAGTTAAATATCCTAATGATATGCTAACTTAATTTTGAAAAACTAACACCAACGTTATACGTTTGCTTCTCTTGCTCCTACCTATGAAAAAGGTGGAACCTTCGAGTTGCCCACCACAGAAGACATAAGGAATTAGAGTGTGCAACCATTTCCTTCTATAGAAAGATGATCAGAAGCAACTCCATATCAATTCCATAATATCCCAATGCTCCTCAATTGGTTTACCTTGCCCGAGGTAGGTGAATGCATGCTTGTGTATTTCACATGATTACAAAAAAAATCATTTTATAATTGCTTCTACATAACATAGATATATCTGTGTAGGTGAGGGAAAACTGGGTATTGTTTTCTCGAGGTTTCCAGAGACTTTTAGATATCATTCTTCATTATGAGGGTGCTCAGGGCATAGATCAGAGAGCCCACGGGAGGAAGAAGAAGAAGAAGAGGACTCAAGTAAAAAGGTGAGGTGAGTTAGGAGGGGAGACGTAATAGCGATATTTGCAGGAGAAACTCATTGGTACTGTAATATGGGAACAAGGCTCTCTAAATTGTAGTAATTGTATACCTAGGAAACCCTCATAAATAGCTCGGGTGCAAGAGTTAACGTGTAAGCATCTCGAAAAATTAAGTAATGATAATATTTAGTTAGTTATATGACAAATTCTTTCATTTATTTTAGAGATGACTATATGCATATTGTATAACCATTCTCTCTGGATGGACCTCCATTTCAGTTGCCTTTGTCTCTACTTCCTAATCCCCTTCCTCTAATGAGAGAGGTAGACGAAGCGGACTAGGTGGACTGTGGGGGATTGGGAGTGCCGATTCAAATGATTCTGACCCCATTAAATAAATGGAAATTGGAATAAATCCTAGAACCCTAGACTAACTAGTATAAAATATGATTCATGAGCACAAACAAAGGGTGGTGTGCTTCTATCTTGCTACCAAAGATCCGTCATCCCAGTCTTGTGGTGGACATAACATAAATGTCTAGCACTAGGTGAAACCCTGGTCTAGAGAAACATACATACCCATTGGACCAGGTTAGGTTCAAATCTAGCAAATATTGCTCAATGCATTGTAAATTGCAACTTGTAAGTTGCAACCCAAAAAACAACACCATTAGTTTTTCCTTGCAGATCCTTGACAATGGAGGGTTATCAAATCAATTCACCATCTATATATATGACTCATATGAGTATTTAATTTAACATCATATACTCAAATACTCAAGTGACTTGTAAGTTGTGAGATCACATGACTCGGTGAACAATAAGATGACACATGGAAAATCGAGTTGGCAGGTGGCATCATCTCATAGCAGGATTTAATGAAGTTAGTGAATCGGTAATGTATGGTAATGCCATTTAATGCTTTGAAAGTGAACATTGAATCATGAGTCACAATCCTGACTCATCGACTTGAACTTGGCACTAGGCATCCTAGTGGCCCACTGTGGTCCATTTCGATTGGGACTAAGATCCTCATCCATGATCCGACTATTCAAGGGAAGTTGGGAAGACTCTGAGTCCCAACTCTCCCATAGTCCATTGAATCCTTGGATTGGAAAATTTTGTAGCTTCCCTTCTGTTGAAAGTTATCGAGGCTTACTTAATTTCATTATTGAAGTGCTGCAAATGAAACTAATTCTTTTTTGCATGGTAAAATTCCTTATGGCCTTCTATGACATTTAAAATGGCCTTTCAAGGGATTTGAAGGCTTCAAATTTGAATCCTGATAGTAGAGCAGAGTATATATCTTTTAAATATGTAACAAGCACCTTGCATATATCTCTTATGTTTATGTGTAAAAAGAGATGAATCTGGCTTATACTGAGCGAGTGAGCAGGATTGTTGCAATGGGGTAGATACATAGACTTTCCAGCATGAGGCTGAGCGTAGATTCTACTCTAACCTTTGGTGATATTAGGAAGGAGGGTGGATAAGAAAGCAAATCCATGGGTTCCAATTCTAGGTACGGATCAATTTGCAGGTGGTCAGCTGGATCGACACAGCTTGAGACCCACGAGCTAGTAACCTATAGCATAGATGAGAGAGCACACAAGACGAGGTGATGCCGAGAGTTGACTCGATTCCAAGGGTTAGTGTCAATGCTTTGGATAAATGATAAAAGTTCACAGTAAAAAGAAACTTATCAATGATTTTAACCTAGCTACATAAGATTAAGGAAAAAATTATTAATTCACACTAAACCAAGAAACTTTCAAGAAAAATTTATCAATTCACACTGAACCAAGAAACTTACCAGGGATTTTGTAAGGGAAGAAGGTGATGTTGACTCTAGAGCTGCAGAATTCATGGCCCGTCTCTTCACGAGCCTCCAAGTTCTCTCGAGTGTTGTTTTATCTTGGCAGGGATGGTAATACAAAAATTGTAAACCCCCAACCGTGGTAAATATCCATACCAATATCCTCAACGGTATCACATGTGGCCTCATAAATGACTGAAAATGCCACCTAATTCATAGTACTTTCCCTTGTAACCCACCAAACCCTCCTAGTCTCCAGCCAACCCAAAATATTTGGCACCAACGGTCTGTTTGGACAAACTAATTAGCGCCAATGAGCTAGTTGAATAGTCATTAATGGAATTAGAGGATGAAATCTCCACTGGTTCAGGAAAATCTGCCATCTTGCTATAACAGAGGTGGGTGGAGAGCTGTTGGGTCGAGAGTTGGGTGGACAACTCTATTTGCAGAAAGATTTTTTTGTTTTTGTTATATATTTTTTTGTTTTATTTTTATTATTTGATTAATTAAATTATATAGATTTTTTTTGTTTTTGTTATATATATTTTTGTTTTATTTTTATTGTTTTATTATATAAATTATATAGATTTTTTTTGTTTTTGTTATATATATTTTTGTTTTATTTTTATTATTTTATTATATAAATTATGTTAATTGGTTATATATTATATTTTTTTAATAATTATCATATAAGTTGTGTAGTTTTATAAATGGAGTAGTCTACGGAGTCGACGATTTGGCCCAGAAGCCAGTCGTAGTCACCACTTCTTGGCTAAATCATCGACTCTGACCGGTACCAAAATCTGATCGATACTCTTCAGGACGACGACCGGTGACAGCCATAAATGAGGGCCCTACATCCCCTCGAGTACCGACCATTCGAATGTGCCTCCTCCACGTAGACTTACCAAATGCATCCAATGCATGGCCAAAAAAACACGTCAACTTCGGATCTGTCGGCAGAAGGTATCATTCGACCCCTGCTCTACAATGACATATGCAACAAGTAAACCTCCTTGCAAAGTTTAATCACTTATTCTAATGTCTACTTTAGTTTTCCTTTGGAGCGTGTGAGGAATTTTGATGTGCAAAAGCCATTGACCTTTGCAAATAGTGACATTACAAGAGGGTGCTCATGCTTTTCCTAGGCTGAAAGCTCAAAATGCATATGGTTATGAGCGCATAGGTTGGAGATGGTGATAATTGCGAATGTTAGTGGAAGCAGTAACTCCGGCAGCATTGAGACCTGTAAAAATCCATAACAATCGGTTATTGATTGGAGTGATGAACATGATTAGAGCGGCAAGAACCATACCATTGAAGCGCTTTGACTGGTCACTGTGAGATCTTGAACCAGCCTATAATCTGCAAAAATAGGGTATCGAGTGCAAAAACAGGGGAGCAGGGGTTGAACGATACCTTCAGCCCACAGATCCAAAGTGGAAGTGTTTTTTTACATGCATTGGATGCATTTGGTAAGTCTACATGGAGGTGGCGCATTCAAATGGTCAGTTCTCGAGGGGATGTATGGCCATGGTTCTTCTATCTAGGTATCGATATGGTACTGGTATTCTAGTACCTAATTCATAATTGACATAGGAACCTAATTTTCCTTTGGAACGTGCTTAGTCGAGTTTGCTTCAATGGTGCAGCAAGGATAAACATGGTCAAGAGAAAATTCATGCAACTGGTTTGGTGGATCTCTGAAGATCGAGGTGCATGGCACCAATATTACTAATAGAAGGTGTTAGAGTTTACAAAATTTACACTTCATTGTCAAATTTTCAATTTTCCATGACATAATTAAAAATGACTAACATAAATGACTAATGCATATTCTTCTAGTTCGTCATTTTTTTATGCTGTGACTAAATTAGTCGTTTATGTTAGTCATTTTTAACTCTATAACTTATTATCTAGTCATATTTGTTAACTGGTGACTAAATTAGTCATTGATTTTAGTTGTTTATAGTTGGGTCAATCAAAATTGCTCATATTTAGTAGTAAATCACTTGAAAAACCTGTGGTGACTATAATTTTTAGTTGCCTAGTAACTAATTCCTCATTTTGTACTAGTGTTATCAGTCTATCAAATTACTCATTCAGGTGAAGGTAAAACAGTGATGTTTACACCTCACCAAGTTGTAATCAAGGATTTTAAAAATCCTCAAAATGTCCTTGCTACTGGAATTGTTGATGATATTACCAGGTTGTACAAATTTAACAACTTTGGGTCATCACCTTTTCCTTCAGTTTTTGTTGCTCATAGTGATAACTTGAGAAAAGTTTGGCATGAACAATTTGGTCACTTAAATTATCACTCATTGCAATAACTATGTAAAGAAAATATGGTGATTGGTCTTCCAATGGTATCTTGCAAGGATGGTGTTTTTTACGGTTGTGTACTCAGAAAACATCATCGAGACAATTTTGACAAACGTGCCTCTTAGCACGCCTTGGTTCCCTTAGAGCTTGTGCATAGTGACTTGTGTGGTCCTCTTCCATCTACATATTTTTTTGGTTTCAAATATTTCTTAACTTTCATTGATGACTACTCCAGACGCACTTGGGTTTACTTCCTAAAACTTAAGAGAGAAGCATTTAACATGTTCTTGGCCTACAAGGCCCTTGTTGAAAAACAATCTGGTCATCAAATTATTAAGTTAAGATCTAACAATGGAGGAGAATATGTTAACAACAAGTTCACTACTTTCTGCACTGAACAAGGAATCCAACAACAACACACTATTCCATATACACCACAACAAAATGGTGTAGTTGAACGAAAGAACTGCACTTTAAAAGAAATGGTTAATTGTATGATCCAATCTAAGGGACTAAGTATTCAATATTGGGATGAGGCCATAAATTGTGAAAATTACATAGTTAATCACACACCCACCAAATTTTTACAAGGTATAACACTGGAACAAGCATGGAGTAAAATTAAACCAGATGTAAGTCACTTTTGTATGTTTGGTTGTGAAGCATGGGCTCACATTTCGGATGAAAAATGGAAAGCATTGCAGCCTAAAAGTGAAAACTGCATATTTATTCTGAAGATGTAAAAGGTTATAGACTTATTCAACCCCATTCACATGATATAATTATTAGAATAAATGTTAAATTTGATGAAAATATCTTGGCCTACGAGCCTAATTTGGCGGGTGTGCCATCTTTGTCCTATGAGCCTGATTCGATGATTGTGCCTTCTTATTCTTCTTCCAACTTTCTTGACAGGTTTCCAACTCTAGTTTCTGATGATGATAGTATGAAAATCCACCTCCGCTTGCTCATGTTCCTCAAATTGCACCAACACCAATACTTCCTTGATGGGTCCGTTCAACATGTGAAGCAGCTGGTGATCTTGCCAGTGATCCTAGAGATCAACGTCGAACACGTTCTTAGTTTCAGGGAGCCTCTTCTCTTTTGGCTCAAGTTTCCAAGAATCATGATCTAGAAACTTTTGTAGAAGCTTCAGGAAATCCAGATTGGGATGCAGCTATGGATGAAGAATATCGTTCCTTAATGGCGAACGATACTTGGGATCTTTTTCCTCTTCCAAAAGGAAGAAAACTAGTTAGATGTAAATGGGTCTATAGAACTAAGTATGCATCAGATAGAAGTGTTGAAAGACTTAAGGCAAGGTTAGTTGCCAAAGGTTTTTCCCAAGTTGAAGGGATTGACTACAATGAAGCCTTTGCTCCTGTCGCAAAAATGAATTCCTTCTGCCTTGTTCTTTCCCTTGCAGCCTTACATAATTGGGAAGTCCATAAAATGGATGTCAAGTATGCCTTTTTACATGGTGATTTATAGAAGGAAATTTACATGGAACAACCTCCTGGATATGTTCAGGATAACTCTAGCCTTGTCTCTCTCCTTAAGAAATCCTTATATGGCCTTAAGCATGCTCCAAGAGCTTGGTATGCCAAAATGGATAACTTTCTCCTTGACATTTGTTTTTCTAGATGCCATTCTGACCCCAATGTCTATACCAAGAAAGTAGGAAACCATCTCATCATACTTGTTCTTTATGTTGATGATCTTATCCTTACTGGTAGTGACCCTAAACTTATAACCCATGTGAAATCCAGTCTTAAGCAAAAATTTTAAATGTCAAACTTAGGACATTTGCATTATTTTCTTGGTCTCCAAGTCTTGCAAACCAAAGAAGGAATTTTTCTTTCCCTATCTAAGTATGCTTGTGACCTTCTTCGTTGCTTCCACATGGAATATTGTAAACCATCCCCTTCTCCCTTCCAGTCTAGAGTCAAACTTTCTGCCACTTGTACTTCCCCTGAAGTAGATGCCACATTGTATCATCAGCTTGTTGGTAGTATTTTATACTTGACTCATTCCCATCCCGACCTTTCCTTTATCGTTGGACATGTTTCCCGTTATATGCTAACTCCTCATGAAAGTCACTAGAATGTAGAAAAAAGAATACTTCGATATATTTGAGGTACAATTCTATTTGGTATTCATTACAGTACAAGGGGGGAACCTTTGTTGGTTGGTTTCACTGATTCATATTGGGCGGATGATCCTGATGATCAAGATTCTACTGTAGGTTAGGTTATGTTTTCAATCTGGGATCAGGACCTATCACTTGGGCTTGTAAGAAACAACAAGCACTTGCTTTTTCTTCAGCAGAAGTAGAATACCAAGCCATGTTTAATGCCAGTCAGGAGGCTTTATGGCTTCTACAAATCCTTTTGGAGTTTGGATTCGAGCAACAACATCCTACTCCACTTTGGTGCGACAATGAAAGTGCCATCAAGCTTTCCAAAGATCCAGTTCTACATCAGTGTAGCAAACACATTGATCTACACATGCACTTCATCAAAAATCTTGTTCATGATCGTGTTCTTGAAATGCTCGATTGCCCTACAGATGATCAAGTTGCAGACATCTTCACCAAGTCTCTTACAGAAGCGAAGTTTTATAAACTTCAATCTATGTTAGGAGTTCAGGAATGTGTCCTTAAGGGGGGATAGGCTCTAATGCCTCCTTCCTTCTCCTAATAGTGCCACTTTTGTAAATCCTTCAATCCTATCCCAAGTTGTTCTTAAGGGGGGATGTTAGGATATTTAGATACTTAGGATTTAGTTAAGATCAACTTGTGTAATATATCCATTAGGTAAACTATGTTTATTTAGTATGCATTAGTATGCATTTGTAAATATTCTAATCCGACAGTCATGATATGCTCTAGACATAAAGTGATCCGATGATTCAACTTCTCTTAGATCATACCTACCATTGATCCATGGCTTAACACCCAATTGGTATATGATCTCTATTTAAAGAGCATAGAGGGTCTTTGGATAGTTGATCAATTATGAGAAGCTCATGTAACTTTCTTTCTTTTGCATTGCTCCAAGTAGCTATTTGGCTAGGGCCGTGGACTGTTTCCTTCTCGAGGGTTTTAACCATGTGACAAACATCAGTGTGTTGATCTGTGATCTATTTGTGTGAAGAGGTTTCTCAAGGTGTTCGGTCTTTTGGGAGTACCCTATGTACCCGAATAGACTAAAGGGATGATCAGGTCTGAATAGGAGCCTAACAGGCTCATGCAGATCTAGGGTTGCACCCTCCTTTCTCTCTCCTCCACACGTGTGGAACAAGTTGGGAGTTGTTTGTTGGTTGGTTCAGTTCATTAAGTGATGTGTCACTTCGATTTGTAGTTCTAGTGTTGTTAGACTCAATTCATCTAGTTAGACTTAGTGCATCATCATATCAGACTTAGTTCATCGTCAGATTAGACTCAGTTCACCCTTAGATCAGGCTTGGCTTGACTCTCTGTCAGCTTGAGTCTCTCTTTCAGTCATGCATGCGCCCCTCTTGGCCAATCTGGCTGTAGATAAAGTAGCTTTTTCCTCTTCCAAGCTAGTTAGAGCTGGGAATAAAGGATTTCTATTGTGTAATATTGTATTCTCATCCATTTTGTTGAAATAAAGAGAATCTTTGGAGGCTAAATTGTGGAGTAATTTTCATGTGTGGATCATCATTATCATGTTGCTTTTGAGGTGAACTGCTATTTTTTCAATGTTTGCATTAAACTGTTGTCTGCCTAAATGATTATTGGAATCATAGGAATAGATCAGTGTAAGTAAGTTTACTTACTCCTATTTTTCTACATATGTTTGAATGAGCTAATATTTGCATGATAAATAAGATTATTTTCATGCTATGTCATCTATTTCTCATATGTATCTTCAGATTTAATGGTTTTGTTTGCAAGATTTGTTGTTTAGCTTGCAGGTTTTCCATGATTGGAAGAGTTGTGGTTCAAGTTTGATTCCACTGGTTTTCCAATATATATTGAGAAGATTGTGCCCCTCTATGCTTCATTGACAAGTTTCTTTTGCAGATCTATTTCAGCAACAAGCACTTCTCTTTTTCTTTTCCTCCTTCAAAATTTAAAATATTCTTGGTCACTTGGATTTTATATTTTAGATATGCTGTTTCAAAGCTGATATATTTCTATATCCTAACATATAGGAGCTGCATGCATAGATTTAGTTTCATTTAAGAAAAATATTCAAGTCCTTTCTCTTTAAAAAAGTAGATCTAGCAGTAAAAGTCTTTCATTTTTTATAAGCCATTTTAAGCCAAATCAAAAGCTTGTTTAAAGTGAATAGTATTCCTTTATTAAAATTTAAATCCACCATCTAAAGTCCACATCGCATTGGATTCCCAAACTCTAGCCAAGATCCTCAAGAGGACTTGTCCTCTTGAGTTATTTTTGTCTTTTCTTAAAAAGTACTTTAACTTAGTCTTTTTCGGTAGTTTTTTTGGGGTTTTCCAAAGACACTTTTAAAGTTTTTTTGGGAACTTTAAACTAATTAAAGCTTTCTGTTTTTTAGCAGGTCCAGCCGAATAGAGGAGGAGATTCTGTCCGAAAAGTGATTTTTGGGCCATTCGAAACCCCCCAGAGGTCTCCCCATATTCCGTGATCATTATTGTTGTACTTTGTAAGCCCTTGGGTTCGTTCGGTATAAAAACCAAGAAGAATTTTTAAATTAATTTTCTGATATTTGTAACTCTTAATAATAAAAAGAATTACTTCGAGTAGGCTCTTTCGAGCCCACTCCCCATCCCCCCGGGGGGGATCCTGCATTTTGTGATTTTTGCACTTTTTTTATTTTTCCTAGTTTTGTCTTGTATTGCAGCATTGTATACTTTGAATCATAAGAATTTCAATATATTTTACAAATATAAAGTCATCATACTGCTTACCCCACAACTTTGCGATTGACCCGAAAGGGGAAAGAGATGTGTGGTAGGACTAATTAGAGAATCTGTGAGTTGTGTTTTGTATATTTTTTATCATCTAAAATTAACCCCTCCTCACTTTTCTGATTGAGGTCCACTTGGAATGAAAGATATTCCTGGAGGTTTTCCTTTTTTAACAAAGAACGCAGCTTAAAATTTACTAAAATTGACAAGACTCTGGTGTGTATGCTCTACACTTGGCTGAGGTTCGTCTGATTAGTCAAGTTGTATAAAAAGAAACATGAGTGACTAGAATAATTAGGATTCAATTTCCCCAATTAACCACCTCAAGAGAAAATTAAACTCCTCAATTAAACCGTAAACAGTGGCAAAATACCCAAAGGAAGTGGGAACTACTGGATAGTGACCTCGAGGCGTCGATCTCTGTTACATCCTAGTGGGTGTATTATGAACACAATTTCAGAGACTCCATTCATCCCACACATTCCTTGTGGGTAGCCATAGCATTTTTTACTTTTGGACATACTCCAAGTACCCCTTGGGTATATCTGGAGTCCCCCCACCTAGTTTAATTCACTCATCATACATTAACTTAAAATTTGAACAAGAGCACTTAGAACACCCATTTTATTTCAACAACAATCTCATTTGTGGACTCCATTATTGGAACTGATCTATTTGATGTTATCATATGTTTCCGCATTACTTCTTATTAAGTTTTGATTTCTATGTTGTTGTGGTATAAAAAATCTTGCAAATATCTTGTTTCAAATTTATTTGTCAAAACTCTTAAAAACCTTACTCATTTAAAACCATCGTCATCTAAGTAACCAACCTTAGTAACTTGTAGGGTCTAGCCCCCTTGGCTTCGTTAGGAGTTTTCCTAAACGGGGGAGTCAAGAACAAGGTGACCGCCTTGACCCGAGACTTGCCCCTATTGATGTAATTGTAACTTCGGAATGTATTCACTTGTATATCTTATGTGTTGTACCCCGATTTTTATTCTGGGATGTGTTTGTAATGTAATTGAGTCATGTCATGCCACGATGTTCCTTGTAGGGTCTAGCCCCCTTGGCTTTGTTAGGAGTTTTCCTAAATGGGGGAGTCAAGAACAAGGTGACCGCCTTGACCCGAGACTTGCCCCTATTGATGTAATTGTAACTTCGGAATGTATTCACTTGTATATCTTATGTGTTGTACCCCGATTTTTATTCTGGGATGTGTTTGTAATGTAATTGAGTCATGTCATTCCACGATGTTCCGATCGGGAGTTTCTATAATGTAACAAGTCATGTCAAGTCATTGTGGGTAACCCTCCTATTTTTCAAGGGTTAAATTCCCTGCAATTGTGGGGCCCTAGGGTTGTTAGAATATCCTAGAGAATTCGACCCTAGGTGAGTCATTGTAAGTTGGAGCAATAGTCCCCACCATTGTATTAAGGGTAACCCTCCTTGTTGGTTGAAGGAGGCAAAGTCCCCACAAGTTGTGGGGCACTAGGGTTATTAGACACTCCTAGAGATGTCGGCTCTAGTAAGTAATTGTTAAGTGAGGCAAACATGTTGGAGTGGGTTTCAAGTGAACAAAAGAATATAAATAGAGAGTGAGACTCTCTATTTATCACACACACACTAACTCATTGGGGCACATGAGTGAGAGAGGAGAATCTCTCTTAGTGAGAGAGAGAGAGATAGAAGATGTGGAGATCAACTTTATGTTTTCAGGTTTTACTGCTACCATTGGTGCTCATTCTATCTCTGAGGAAGTTGCAGGGTTTTCTCCTTTATGGTTTCCTTGAGGAAATTTCTTTGTGTCTCTTGTCTCTTATGTTTTATTGCTATGCATGTTATTCTCTCAGTTAAAGATCCTAAGATCATAATTCTAGCTTGAATGATAAAAATCTAACATGGTATCAGAGCTAACCTGAGAAGAAGACATTGTGTAGCTGCAAAAGCTATGGATTATTACTTTTTGGGACTCTCTCCACAATCCATCAGCAAAAGTATGCTAGGATAACTCTCCATTGAAGGGCGCATCTTTCTGTCGAAGTGAAATTCGATTCCGAGCAATTTTAGTTTTCGGTGCAGAAAATTAGGGATTTCTATAGAAGAGGAATTTTTGAGTGAGCCCAACATAGGATTTATATCCTCATTAAAATTGAATTTTAGAGACCTGGGTCAAGATTTTTGGTTGGGTGAAACTCCAGGAAAGTCAAACCCTAGTTTGAACCTGAGCTAGAAAAAACCATAAATACTAAAACGGCTAAGTTTTGGGACATTCGCTATATCCCAATATTGGAGACATATCAGGAGCTAAAAATTGTAGAGACCAAAGATGAAATATGTATTTACACTTTATCCAAAATTCATCCTTATATTCTCTATATTCTGGGAGATATGATCCCTCCAAGTTAGGGTTCCAGCCTCTTCCAAAATTCATCCCTAAATAGGACACCTGGGGAGAATTTCTATATCTTTCGATACCAGGGTCCAAATTAAATTTCAAAAGATTTTCTAGAAAGGACACATAATTTATTTTCTGTGGTCTAAGTTTTAGACCCATAAGATGAAACAGTGACACGTGGTAGTCCATACAACTTCACTATTCTCAACAATCCTGTAACAGGTCACCTTGGGAAAATGATCATAAGTCCCAATTGGTGAAACAAATTCTGATAAAACCTATTGTGTTGTAACATTGACATGCGAGGTTACATCAATGAAAATTTTTATACACAAAGGAGTATTAATTTTGGAGATATCATAGAAACAGTAACAGACATTTCTGCAGAAGAAATTGGTAAATTAAGGCTTCCTGTTCTGGGAGCTTCCCTCCACTGTTTTCAGAAAATGAGTACATTTAACAGCTCATATTGAAGATATATCTCTTTCTATCCAATCAGATCTGAAATATTCCAAGTTTTTAAAATTAGGGTTTCTCTGACAAACCCTAGATCAGCGAGCTCTGGAACCAAGACAGACACCTCAAATCGGTAAGATCTAATATTTTGATATTTGCATTTGAGGTTCTCATTTCAAAGTGATCTATCACATCAGCTTGATGATAAGCTTGGTAAAGTTGACAACTTCCAAGAATGGAAGTATTTGATCTCTCTGAAGAAAATGAATTGGACACCTACATGAGTATAGAGGTTCCAATCCCAGAGGGAGATGAGGCTAAAATCCTTACACGAGAAGAACTTGGTCAAGGCCAAGAAGATCATTGTTGATTCAATCATGGATCACCTTGTAGCACAAGTTTCTTCCCTAAAGACATCGAATATGTTTGATTCCTTGACCAAGCTATTTGAAGGGAAGAACATAAATCAGAAGATGGCTTTGAGAAAATAGTTGAAGAATGTGAAGATACAGAATGCAGAACAACTTGAAGCAGTAAAAGAAGAAGTGGAGAATGTAGAAGTTGTGATAACCTCCTTGAATGGCCTCCCAGGATCATGGGATTCATGCATGCAAGGAATGTGTGCCAGAAGGAAGTGATGACTTTCAGCAGACTCTGGGAAGAAGAAGAAGCTCAACTCATAATAAGAGAATATAATATGGGAGCAACTGAAGATTAAGCTCTCACCATCCAAAGAAGATCCCTCAAGCGATGAGGAATACAAAGAACTCAACTCTTGAAGAACCTCTTATCCATCTTAGCATTTGGATAAGAAACGATGCTATTATGAATGAATAAGATGATGAAGCTAAAGGCTCAAGAAGGAGCCTACCTACGAAACAAATAAAGATAAGTATTCAATTGTCATTTCATGATATTGTTTTGTTATGCATTTGTTTATATTCAATTAATGTATTATGCATGATAGAATGTTTGCATTAATGACAATATACTACTAATATGCATGTAATGGGTAAGTATCTCATGGTGCCATACAAATCTCCATTCCTACTTATCTAGAATGAAACCTCTTTGCTGACATATTGGATTAGTGCATAATCTCAATGTTGTCCTAGTGGAGATGGAAGGCATCTAGAAAAGTTTCCGTGAGATATGGATGGATGTTGTATTGGATAAAGTAGTTGCATGATCATATATTTATGCATAAGAATTTTCCAGTATGAATATTCCTTATGAAATGTTTCTAACCATACAAATGCATTTGACTTGTAGGAAAGATCGCGTGCATAAAATCACCTACAAGCAAAGAAGGATGAGACTTATTTCGAAGAACAAGTAGGGACAGTTCAAGATGAAGAATAATATGACGAATGCAGCAACATCGTTGATGTAGAACCTTCCAACTATGAAGAAGTAACCAAGAAGAAAGGTTCAAGAAGAATGATGTCTAGGATGCAGTATCAATACATGAAGAGAAGTTTGTAGTTCCATCATGCAATAGATGGAAACATCATGGGATACAAGGCAAGATTCATAGCACGAGGCATAGACTACGAAGAGACATTTGCAGCCACTAGAAATACACATGACAGGAAGAATTATGTGTGTGAATGAAGGAAGGCCTTGTACAAGCTCAAAAGACACCCATGGGATAACACATACATGAGGAGCTTGATGAACCTTTGGTACAAGGTTCATAGAGGATGAATAGCTTGCAGATGGGTGTGAAAAGAACTTTTGAAAAAGTTCAAGATCTTGGTATCCAGTGATCCTAGATGGATACTACTTGTCACTCTAGTACAGAATGTTTCATTTCATAGAGTACAAAAGACAGAGGTGTTATAGCTGATTTCACCACTCCAGGTGAATCACACTTTGTATCGCCTTCCCCTGTCCCGCTGCAGACTCCTTAGACCCCATGGACCATTTTTTGTCCTTTGATGTTTCCTTGACCATCCCTAAAAACATGTGAAAAATGATACATGCAACTTTTAAACCTATAAGCGCGTATATACGTTGGTTTGACCACTAAAACTGCGTACATCGGGATGTGTACAAAATCCAAATCCTTTTGGAGTTTTCCTTGACATGGATCCGACTCACTTGACTCCTGGCCTTCCCTATGCCTTGAGATTGCTTGGATTCAACCTTTCATTACCCCTTTGAAAAGCTATATAAGGAACCCCTTGCTACATTGAAGGCATAAGAGAGAATTGAGAGCAAAGAAACTATAGTCCATTGTTGCCGGAACTTATGCTTGAGTCTGCATCTCTTTGTCTCTTGGAGCACTTGTTTGTTCTTCCCAAGATTCTCTTTTGCTTGTGAGCTTGCTATCGAGAGATGGAGGATTGAAGTGGTGGAGGCCCAAGTGAGGGATTCAGTTTCTCCGGTTCGCAGACGTGCCGTCAGAGGTTGTATCTTGTAATCTCTTATTTATATTAATAGAAATATCTTTTCTTGTCCAATAATGTGTGTTTGAATGAATATTTTATCCATTGTATTATGTCAAATGCTTATACATTATTGATTATATATGCTAGAATAGATCTAACACCATGATATATAGAATTCTTGTATTGTTTACTTGTTGTTGAGTAAGTAATCTATCAATTCAAGCTGAAGTTGGAAAGCTCAATGGGGATATACTTCAACCGTCTGGAATAAGGTACGAGGTCTGTTTACATTTATTTTCTATTGCACATTGGAAAGGATTTATTTCTGGAGTCAAGCTGTCTGTTGTGGTACCCAAATCCATAGGAATTTCTCTCCGTAACAATAGGGAGTATGATTCTCTGCTTCAGAGGGAGTGACTGCAGAAGATCCTGAGGTTCAACATGGTACGACAGGATGGACAGATTACTGATGACTCTAGGATTTACTGAGAGTAAAGTGGATTCCAACCTTTTTCTTCAAGGTTGAAGGCAGAATACCAGTGATGCTCTTGTTATATTTCAATGACTTGTTCCTAATAGAAAAGAGGAACTCATTAAATTTGCAAGAAGAAGACTTGCTTCCAAGTTCGAGATAAAGGACTTGGGGGTGATGCACTACGTTCTAGGCATGGAGGTGTGGACAAGAGAAGTATGCAGTAGAGATCCTGAAGAGGTTCAGGATGATGGATTGCAAGGACATGACCACACCTATGGCATCGAACCTGAAGTTGTCAAGTGTTGCTTCATCAGAGTCGATTGATGCCATGATGTATCATCAGATGATTTGCTCCTTGATGTACCTGACGAATAAGAGACTAGATATTTGCTTTGCTATGAATACATTGAGACATGTTCACCTGATGATTGCAAAGCATGCAATGAGGTACTTGAAGGGTATAAATGAGTATGGGATCAAGTGTGATCTCTTGGTTTGGCAGGATGGAGTCCTACATGGCGCTAAGTATAGCTTAGGAAAAAGATGTTTCCACTTGCTATTTGGGAGGTAGTATGTTTCTTTTGAAAACTACTATTTGATTTGGTTGATCTGACTTGCATTTTTGTATGATGTAGAGAGGAGCAGTGATCCAGATCAAGATCTCTTGATAGAAGGATTTCTAGCATAGCTGATGCGACAGGTTGTCTAAGCATAATTTCTGGCGAAGCTCGCAGGTTTTCCTTGGACGTAATCATCCCTGATGTGATTCTATGCTAGAAATGGCCAAAGTGAAGTTTGAGTACTTCAAGGAGGAGCTTGTTGTTCTCGAGATCGAGGTTCCCTCCAAGGGGAAATGATGATACCTAGAGCCATTATGACATGGCAGAGGATTAAGTTCCTTCCATGGTTAGATGTAAGGGCTGAGCCATTCTATCATAGTGAGAGAATTTAGGTTCCTTCCATGTCAGATATGAGTGTTGAGCCATTCTGACATGACTGTAGGATTGGTTTCTACATGATCAGATATAAGGGCTATTGCCATTCTTGGAATGGAGGTGCCTGGTCAGTTACCAGGAAAACTTAGTCTAGGACTGAGAGCCATTCTGATGTGATAGAGGGATGTGTTTCGACCTGATCAGATGTAAGAACTGAGCCATTCTGTCATGGTTAAAGGATTAGGTTCCTCCCATGTCAGATGTGAGTGCTGGCCATTCTGACGAGTAGGTCAGATGTAAGGGCAACTGCCATTCTCTAGGAGAATGGAGGCACCTAGTCAGTTACCAAGAATCCTCAGTCTGGGACTAAGAGCACTTTCAATGCGATGTGTTTACACATGGTCGAATGTAAGTGCAGATACTTTCTGATAGGATGAGGTCAGATATAAGTGCTGAGCCATTCTAGCATGATGTGTTTACACATGGTCAGATGTGAGTGCTATGCTTTTCTGACAAGATTGGGTCAGAAGTAAGTGCAGAGCCATTCCGATGTGATGTGCTTGCACATGATCGGATATAAGTGCTGAGCCATTCTAGCATGATGTGTTTACACATGGTCATATGTGAGTGTTGGGCCTTTCTAACAAGATGAGGTCATCTGTGAGTGTTGGGCACGCCTTTTTGACAAGATGAGGTCAGATGTAAGAGCTGGGTGGGCCATTCTGACTTAAGTGTTAGATATAAGCACTGAAGAATATTACCATGGAGGCTAGGACTACAACTAGCATGAAAAAGGGATGGCTTTGTAGAACTTCCTATGATGAGAAGAATGAAGAGATAGCACCATTTGATTGAGATAGCAGAAGCAGTAATGATGATGATGATTCAATGATGATCCAACTTTGATGATGATATAGATCAAGTGATGATCCAGACTTGATGATGATCCAGATCAAGTGATGATCTAGACTTGATGATGATCAAGCAGTGACGATCAAAATCAAGTGATGATTTAGACTTGATGATGATCTAGCGGTGACGATCCAGATCAAGTGATGATCCAAACTTGATGATGATCCAACAGTGATGATCTAGATCTAGTGATGATGATCCAGTTCGAGTGATGATCCAGATCCAGATGAAGATGACTTGAAGATGAAGATGGCATGAAGATGAAGATGACTTGAAGATGAAGATGGCATGAAGATGAAGATGACTTGAAGATGACGAGAACACGATGATGATCCAGATGATACAGAGAAGAAGACTCGTGCTCATAAATTGTGTCAAGAGAATACCTTCGTAGTTAAGAGGGAGTGTTGATGTAATTGTAACTTTGGAATGTATTCACTTGTATATCTTATGTATTGTACCCCGATGTTTATTCAGGGATGTGTTTGTAATGTAATTGAGTCATGTCATGCCACGATGTTCCGATCGGGAGTTTCTATAATGTAACAAGTCATGTCAAGTCATTGTGGGTAACCCTCCTATTTTTCAATGGTTAAATTATCCACAGTTGTTGGGCCCTAGGGTTGTTAGACTATCCTAGATAATTCGACCCTAGGTGAGTCATTGTAAGTTAGGGCAATAGTCCCCACCATTGTATTAGGGTAACCCTCCTTGTTGGTTTAAGGAGGAAAATTCCCCACAAGTTTTGGGGTACTAGGGTTATTAGACACTCCTTGATATTTTGGCTCTACTAAGTAATTGTTAAGTGAGGCCGACATGTTGGAGTGGGTTTCAAGTGAACGAAAGAATATAAATAGAGAGTGAGCCTCTCTATTTACCACACACACACTCACTCATTGGGGCACATGAGTGAGAGAGGAGAAGCTATCTCAATGTGTGAGAGAGAGACAGAAGCTGTGGAGATCATCTAGGTTTAATGGTTACATCAAATGCATACTATTAATTTTTGATATGGATGAATTAAGGGAGTAGTGTGGTCCCTAGATAGCCAGACTTTTTCATTCCATCGATTTCTCAAACATCCAGGGTTTTCCTAACTTTGGTCATGGTGTGGGGGATGTATATAAATGGCTTCCAGTATTTCATGGAAATTATGGTGATTCGACCATCTGGCACGTCAAATATTTCCTTCAGTTGATGGATGAATCCAATGTGCTTTATGAATACAGTATGATGGAAATGTTTGCTAGTACTTTTCAGGGTGAGGCCTTTTGTTGGTTCTATCAGGGCCTTCCTAATAAATGTATAACCTCATTTCCAAGCTTCCTTCATATTTTTTTAGAGCAGTGGCATGATGGTAGGGGTAGTATGAATGGTTTGAAAAAGTTCCTTGAAAATATCTTTACCTTCTACCTATTTGGGAAAGAGTATCACATGGAAACATATGATGGAACTTTTTCCATGATACAAATTATTGAAGACTTGGAATCACTTCTTGAACATTTAAGTGAAGAGGAGATCCATGATACTCCCATCGAAGAACTGCCTCGTGTTGTCATAGACAATGACGAATGTGTGGAAGTCCCTCTATGTTATTTAAGAGAGGAAGAAATTAAGCAGATTATTAAAGAATATGAGGTATCTCTCAATACACAACAAGATAATGAAGATGGGAACATCCATGACAATCACGTTGAGGAGTTTCTTAAAGAACCCTTGATTGAACACATTGCTTAAGACTCTCCGCGTGTCACCATAACTGAAAACATTGAATATTTGAGATATTCTCAAGTTTGTTGCGATGCTAATATTCTTCCAGAAAACCCTCATGAGGAAACCATCACAAATATTGACACTTATGAAGAAATTTATGATGTGTATGATGCCACTCCTCTATGTTCTTCACTTAGGGATGAAGTTTTGGAAAGTTTAACTTCTCCTAATATGTTTGAACCAAAACTTTGAAAGATGATTATTATGAACAGGAGGAGGGTAGTTATATCTTAGGATGTGATACTAGCAAGGAAGACTCTCTCATATCTGACATATATGGGAATGATGACTATTGGAATTTCATATATAATCCAACTTGTGAAAATATTTTTGAGAATCCCATCCATGATATGTCCAGCAAGGGGAGTGTCTATTCAAAAATGTGTGGAAGTCCAATCTACGATACATCCATAAAGGGGAGTGTGGATCTGGATACCTGGGAAAATATTAGTATGGAAGAGGAGCATTCAGAATTTTTACATGATCATTTAGAGTCATGTCATGCAGAGCCACACAATTTCAGTAGTAATGAATACCTTGAGAAACAATGTTGTGAAAAGTTAGATGTGATGCAGTCAGTGGAATATCAATCTCAGCCATCTTCTTCACATGTAGAGGTTCCTTATGATTTGGAGTTACTTGGGGCTTATGTAATAAGTTATCATTTGATAAGCCCTGATGATCAGTATGATGATGTAGTCAGTTTGCCTCATCTTGCCAATTTGTATATCAGTCCTATCCAGTCATGGATAGAAGCATCCTACGTGAGCACATACCATTTTGGGAAGAATTTTAATGAATTTATTCATGCCTATGATTTCCCATCCAACCCGCCCATTTTAGATCATCACACAGGTTTGCATTTTCTAAATAAAGTATCCTTACTTTGGCTCGTCACCATAGACAAGGCAATTTTTTTTATGTTAATAAAATGCTTAGGTTGTTACATTGGATTTTTGATTACACTTAACCCTTTTTATATCATGCTTAGAGTAGGAAAATAAGCTCCTTGAAAGAGAGCATTTACTTTCTACATTTATGTTTTGTACTTAGCTCTAACAAAACTTTTCTTTCATTAGTTAGCTACATTTATTTTGTTTAAATAAATCAGCTTAGTGGTTCATTTGGATTTTATATAAAGCTTGTGCTACTGAGGTTTTCTTTTCAAGTTCAGATGTTTTTACAGGGTATATAAACCAGATATTATGGTGTTCTCATATCCTCTCCTTTCCCTATGACTAGATCGAGCACACATCTCGTAGTTGGAGCCAAATGTTACCACCTAAATTGTACTTAGTTGGTGTTATCAAGTGAGCCTGGTGAACCGGACAAATATGATTTGTTCGGACTTCAGAAGACCTTTAAAATTGCTTTTGGGAAGTGTTTCTTTTATGTACCACATGTTCGTACCCCCTTGGGGGAGTTGTAATTAAAATTTTCTAGCATGACAGTGTCTATAAAATACTTTGTCTCTTGGAGTTTATTTGTCAATCTGATCATCCCAGAGTGTTTTTTCCCTTGGTTTTTATTGGTTGTTGAATAAATGACTGATAATTTATGAGTTTTTCACTCAATACCTCCAAAGTTGAGGTGGTCAGCTTGGCATTTAGGCATATTGATGTTATTAGAGTATATGTGTCAATTTATAAACATTCTAGGCATTATGATCGAGTCATATGAACATGTGCTAAGTCCCCTTAGGTTTTGTGTTTTTTAATTTTAATTTTTCCACAAAACTTAGGCTATTTTTTAATAGTCTAATTGGAAAAAATGGTCTTGTAATAAAAGTGGGGTTAAAAGTTAGATTCAGATATGGGGGTGCTCATTTTCTAACTCAGAGCACCCGGTAAACCCATAAACCCATTTTTCCTAAGTTTTGAGTGAATTTTCCATCATAGGTGAGAAAATCCAAAAAAATCAAATATTAATTAATTTAATTAAAAATTAATTAAATAATGGAGCAAATCCAAATTCCTAAATCAGTAGATTTTGCTCCGATTTGACTGAAGTCAGTCTCATTGGCTTCAGATTGACTAGGAGTTCCCATTCCTTGAGTGAAGGCATGATTAGGGCTGAAGAGGAGCTTAATTGGCTCATGCAGACCTACGGTTGAGCCCTCCTTTCTCTCTCCTCCACACGTGTGGATCAAGTTAGAAGTTGTTTGTTGGTTGGTTCAGTTCACTAAGTGAGGTGTCACTCTAATTTGTAGTTCTAGTCCAGTTAGACTTAGTTCATCTAGTTAGACTCAGTTCATCATTAGATCATACTCAGTTCACCATTAGATCATACTCAGTTCACCATTAGATCAAGCTTGACTTGACTCTTAGTCAGCTTCAGTGTCTCTTTTAGTCATGCATGCGCCCCTCTTGTCCAATCTGGCTATAAATAAAGTAGCTTTTTCTTCTTCCAATCTATTTAGAGTTGGGAAGAAATGCTTGCTATTTTGTAATATTGTATTGTTCATCCTTTTTGTTGAAATAAAGAGAATATTTGGAGGCTAAATTGTGGAGTACTTTTCATGTGTGGATCATCATTATCATGCCGCTTTTGAGGTGAATTGTTATTTTTTCAATGTTTGCATTAAACTATTGTTTGCCTAAATGATTATTGGAATCATAGGAATAGATCATTTTAAGTAATTTTACTTACTCCTATTTTTCTACATATGTTTGAATGAGATAATATTTGCATGCTAAATAAAATTATTTTCATGCTATGCCATCTATTTCTCATATGTATCTTCAGATTTAATGGTTTTGTTTGCAGGATTTGTTGTTTATCTTGCAAGTTTTCCCTGATTGGAAGAGTTGTGGTTCAATTTTGATTCCACTGGTTTTCCAATAGAGATTGCGAAGATTGTTCCCCTCGGTGCTTCACTGACAAGTTTCTTTCGCGTATCTATTTCAGCAACAAGTACTTCTCTTTTCCTCTTCCTCCTTCAAAATTTAAAATATTCTTGGTCACTTGCATTTTATATTTTAGATATGCTGTTTCAAAGCTTATATATTTATATATATGAACATATAGGATATTCATTCATAGATTTAGTTTCATTTAAGAAAAATATTCAAGTCCTTTCTCTTTAAAAAACTAGATCTAGCAGTAAAATTCTTTCATTTTTTGAAAGTAGTTTTAAGCCAAATCAAAAGATTGTTTAAGTAAATAGTATTCCTTTATTAAAAGTTAAATCTAGTATATAAAGTTCACATTTCATTTGCTTCCCAAAATCTAGCCAAGATCCTCAAGAGGACTTGTACTCTTGAGTTATTTTTGTCTTTTCTTAAAAAGTACTTTAACTTAGTCTTTTTCGGTAGTTTTTTGGGGGTAGTCCAAAGACACTTTTAAAGTGTTTTTGGGAACTTTACACTAATTAAATATTTCTTGTTTTTATCAGTTCTATCCGAAAAGAGGAGGAGGTTCTGTTTGAAAATCGATTTTTGGGCCATTCGAAACCCCCCAGGGGTCTCCTCATCTTCCGTAATCATTATTGTTGTACTTTGTAATCCCTTGGGTTCGTTCAGTATAAGAACCAAGAAGAATTTTTCAATTAATTTGATGATATTTGTAACTCTTAATAATAAAAATAATTACTTCGATTAGGCTCTTTCAATCCCACTCCCCATCCCCCCAGGGGGGATCCTGTGTTTTGTGATTTTTGCACTTTTTCTCTTTTTTCTAGTTTTTTCTTGTATTGCAGCATTGTATGCTTTGAATCATAAGAATTTCAATATCATTTAAAAATTCAAATTAATCATACTACTTACCCCATGACTTCCCAATTGACCCAAAATGGGAAATAGATGTGTGGTAGGACTAATTAGACAATCCATGAGTTGTGTTTTGTATATTTTTTATCATCTAAAATGAAACCTTCCTCACTTTCTTGATTGAGTTCCACTTGGACTGAAAGAGATTCCTGGAGGTTTTCCTTTTTTAACAAAGAACACAGCTTAAAATTTACTAAAATTGACAAGACTCTGGTGTGTATGCTCTGCACTTGGCTGTGGTTCGTCCAATCAGTCAAGTTGTATCGAAAGAAACGTGAGTGGCTAGAATAATTAGGATTCACTTTCACCAATTAACCACCTCAGTCAAAATTCCAATGCCTTGATTAAACCGTAAATGGTGGGAAAATACCCAAAGGAAGTGGGAAGTACTAGATAGTGACCTCGAGGCATCAATCTCGGTTACATCCTAGTGTGTGTATTATGAACACAATATCAGAGACTCCATTCATCCCACACATTCCTTGCAGGTAGCCGTAACGGTTGTTACTTTTGGACATACTCCAAGTACCCCCTAGGTATATTTGGAGTCCCCCCACCTAATTTAATTCACTCATCATACATTAACTTAAAATATGATGAAGAGCACTTGCAACACCCATTTGTATTTCAACAACAATCTCATTTGTGGATTCCATTATTGGAATTGATCTATTTGATATTATCATATGTTTCCACATTACTGCTTATCAAGTTTTGATTTCTATGCTGTTGTGGTATAAAAATTCTTGCAAATATCTTGTGTCGAATTTATTTGTCAAAAATCCTAAAAAAATTACTCATTTAAAACCATCATCATCTAAGTAACCATCCTTAGTAACTTGTAGGGTCTACCCCACTTAGCTTCATTAGGAGTTTGCCTAAACAGAGGAGTCAAGAAGAAGGTGACAACCTTGACTCGAGACTTCCCCCCAAGGACATACCGAGTGGCTTTAATATTTTTGCCACATTCCCCCCCAGGTGTGTGAAAGGAACCAACATGCCCGACTTGGGGGTTCATCCTCAATGGATATGAGATATGAGGATCGCTTCATATATAGGGGGGATGATGAGTTAATGGAGTTGGATGACAACCTCAACTGATTGACATTAGACATTCTATATGCTATGATCGATGACTTCCCTAGGAGGTACCAGAGACACACATCTGGAGTCTCAGGCTATTTTAGCTGCTTGCTTTGGAGGGTAGCTAGGGATATTGTGTGCTATCATGAGTACAATTAGAAATTTTTCATGATGTATATACTGAAAGATGGCTAGCTTCAGGATTTTTGACATTTTCTATTTGAAATCCAAAGTGCTTCAGTTGGGGTCTCGTGACCATTATTTTTGTAAAAACATTATATATATATATACAAACTTATTTACGGTGTTTATATGTGTTTCAAATGGAAAATGATATTTACATGTCTTCTAGTGTTTATTTAAATTTTTAATGGAGCATGTTTTATTTATAATAGTTATGTATGGGAAATATACCAGTCTAGAATGTAGTTTTCCAATGAGTCAACAACCATGTTATAATACCTAGCAATGTGCCTATAAGTGATTGAATCAAATGGCCTTTCTAACAGACACACTCTTCGAAAGAGACGAAGAAGTGTGGGGTTTCATATTGTATAAACGTGGTTCAAATGACAAACCACTAGCTACGAGTCCATGAATACTACCAAGTCATGAATGTCCTTAGATGCAGCCTCAGTCAACAAACATATCACTACCTGATACTTAACGATGTTGTTGGTATCTGGACCATAACACCTTGCCCCTGAACTAACTAAATCATGTGCCGGGGAATACAAAACACAATCAAATGAATCGAGGTTCAAGGTATGAAAACAAACACCATTAGTGAAACCATAAAAATCCATTGGATTTGCATAACCAAAACATGGTATAAACAGTATTGACAATAAACTCAAAACCATATTGAAAAGCCAAAAACAAGCCAAAAAGTCAAAAAATATACATATATACAAGGTACCATACATAAATGACTTCAATCATAGTACCTCTTTAGGTACAATCCATTGCGAGGTTGCCCGAAGGGTATCCCATCGTAGTCTATAAGCTCATAGGACCCTTTCTGTAATACTTTACTGACGATAAAGGGACCATACCACATAGATTCGAACTTACCCTTCCCTAGCTTATCATGTCTCTGATCCTAAATCAAAACTAGGTCACCTTCATTGAAGACACAAGGATGGATAGATTTATTGTACTAAGCCTGGATGCGCTTTTTGTATGCCTCATTAGCAAAGGAAACATCTCTTCTATTTTTATCAAGGTTAGTTAAGTACAAAAAATGTTCTTCCTTGACGGAACTGTTTGGGAGAAGTTCTACTGCAAGTTTAAGTGATGGGATTTGGCACTCGATAGGAAAGACAACTTATAGTCCGTAGACCAACTAAAAGGGTGTGAAACCAGTTGATGTTTTAATTGAATTCCTATAATCTCACAATGCAGAAAGGAGAGTCAAAATAAGTTGTAGTGATGAAATTTTTGCACAATAATGACCATAGCCAAATCCATCTTCTCCACACGCGAGTAATGGGTTTCAGAGTCAAGAAGAATCTTACTTAGGTAATAGATCACGTGTTCTTGGCCATTGGAATCTTCCTTCACTAGAACCATACTTATAGTCCTAGTGGAGGCAGCAACATACAACATAAAATATTTTGAGTAATCTAGGGGGTGTATCACCGGTGAATGGGTCAGAACGTGTTTCATATTATCAAAACCTCATTGGGCTTGGTCATCCCAAAAGAATGAAGTCTCCTTCTTAAGGAGACGCATATAGCTATGCATTTTTTCTACGAAGTTGCATACGAAACAAAGAAGAAAGTTTTCCTTTCCTTGCAAACTTTGGAGTTCAGTGGTATTTCTCGAGGTAAGTAAGGCCAAAATAACAACAATTTTCAAGGGATCAATCCGGATGCCATCTTTGGAAACCACAAAGCCAATAAAATGTCTAGTCTCAACAAAAAATACACATTTGTTTGGATTAAGATGAATATTATAATGACGACACCTAAGGAAAATGTCTCTAAGGTTCCCTAGGTGGTCCTCCTGTTGCTCTGAATGAGCAGGGAGATCATCAAGATACAGCTCCATGATGTGCTTTATTGTCTTTAGTAAAATCCTTTTTTAAAGCTTGGAAATTGATGTAAACCCGAATAGTGCCCTATTTCTTAGCTACAGGGACAATATTAGACACCCATTTCATCAGTGGTGTGAAATAAATAAACCCCTCCTTCAGAAGTTTCTCCACTTCAGCTTTGATAGCCACAACCTTCCTAGGATGGACTTGACCTAATTTTTGTCAGACTGGTCTTGTCATGGGATAATTTTTAATCTTGTGTACGATTATAGATAGATCAATCCCCAACATTTCTTCATATGTCCAGGAAAAAATAGCACAAAATTCTTTGAAAAGAGCTCAATAACTTTCAGTTTCTTCTGTTGAACAGTTTTGGCCTACATGAACGTTCTAAATAGTTCTGGGATTAAATGATATGTCAATAGGGGTTGTATGAGTGATGTTGCAAATATTTATTTCGAAATTTGTACCTTGCAACAATACATGTGTTTGAGGATTGCTGATGATATCAGTGGTAATAAGAGATACAAGATCATAGTCTACCAAACTGGCATTGGGAAGGAAAGAAGATCTCAGATGACAATATTCCCAAACAAGTTCATCCACATTCATGATCTCCACAATGGAATCGTTCAATAGAAAAGTATGTCTGAGATAGTATAGAGTGGGGAGAGAGGGTTCTAGCTAGTAGGGCATATGGAGGATATGAATCCACCAGATGAAGATCATCAGGATTGACATTGGAAGTATATTGAACAACATAATAAAGTGATTCATAAGGCCCTAAAGAGGATCAATCAACAACTTCTTTTTCTCAAGGATTGTTGCCAATCCTCGAAATCATGTTCACAGTAGCCACTTATATACAAGGAGGGGTTGAGGGAAACACTCCCATGAGGGTTGAATCCTTCAGCATACCTACCCCATTCGACTGATAAGGAGGAGGGGATTGATCTAGCATAGGGATATTATTTGTAGTGGGGGTAGCAACGTTTGGTGAAAAAAAATTGAATTGATCGATGGTCACAATATTCCCCAAATGAGGGAATTGGAGAGTTCAAAATACTGTTGAAGCGATAACCATTGTAGCATACAACCATTTTCTCCCCAATAGAAGAATGTAGTCCAACGGGGCTTTGACTACCTCCAACTAAATGGAAACAGTATTTCCCTCAAGCTCAATCGAAAGGGCTAGTAACAGAACATGAGGCTGGAAACCTCGTCCATTGTAAGATTTTAAGGTTGTGGGTGACTTCGTCAATTCAGGAGAACCAATGGATCTCCAACAAGCCACCGAAAAAACTGAGGTGGAAGCTCCCTCATATAGAATGGTCCTATGGACCTTTCTCCCAACTACTCTTGTCATGATTTGAAACACGAGCTGGTGGGGAAAACTTTTGTGCTATGTGAGACAAGTTTGGAGCACCCCCAGGGTAGACATTGCACAAGGTGCTTAAGATAAATATTCAACTACATTGTAGAATTGTGCAGCTCGAGCATTTGGATTAAAACATAATTTTTGAGGGTACTCTTGGGTGGGCACAAAATCAAGTCGATATTAGGTTTCTCGGTTGTGAGGGGACCATTAGATGAAGATGAAGGAGAACTAGTGGAAGGAGTTTTCTCGGGAGAAGGATTCTCTTCCTTATTCTCTAGAGGTTTTCCATATGACTGACTATGATTATTCAAGCTAATAGTTTCCAAGGACATCATTTTGATTTATTCTATTGAATTATAGGGTCCTTGATTAGACATATGATCTATCAATTGTTGTTGATATGGAAAGGGGCCAGTAAGTACCATAGGTTTAGGGTTACTCTTCAAAAATTTACTAATATATTCATGAAAAGGGAACTCCTTCGTGAAGTGGTAACCACCACACAATAGGTAGGGATACTTAGCCTTCCTCTTTCCTTTATTATCATTCTCTGGGGTCGTAGCCTTGGGATTATCCTGTTGGTTTCCAGGATTATTATTTTTTCCTTTACCTTTATTATTATTATCGGGTGTTTGTGTAGTTTGGATAGAATTTACCTCGGTGGAAACCGTAGGAGAAGAAGGAGTAGTAGAAAAAGTACTATGTTGCTTGGTAGGCTTAGATACTTATGAGGGCTATATTGAACCGACAACCCCTTCAACAAGAGTTTCTGTAGGTGGATTAGTAGGGTTAGTGCTAGCGAGAGGAGCTTGAGGGATTGGGTCATATAGAGTCCTGGACTGGGAATAAGCCAAGTCCAGGTACTGATCACGACTAGCATCCTTCTCTTCAGTAACAACACCACCCATAGACACATCTCAGGAAATAGGAGGAAACACGGATTTCGTGAACTAGTATGCTAATAATTGATCTAGAAAAGATGGGCAGTTGGAAATGAGTAAGAAAAATTGTTTCCAATGAGCTAATTTCCACAAACGAATGTTGCAGAAGTTCAATGTACCACTTTGCGGCTATACCAGTCAAATTTCACTGAAAGAGCCTTAAACAGATAGAATCATCCTTCAAGGAGTTGGAAGAACTTCATAGGTGGAAGGTCATAACATGGTTTTTGGGATCTTCTCCCTGTTTCCCATCAAATTTAGGAATATCTGATGGTAACTTTATTGGAATTGTTGGCCATGAAGGGTTATGTTGAATGGGATCATTAATCAACATGGATAAATCAGGCAATTCCAAAGTTTCCAAAAAGGGAAGTTTCTAGTTAGGTTGAATATACTGGTAGTATTGATAGGGAATTAGTATACCAGTAGCACCGTAAGCCGATTGATACACTAGTTGTTGGGAATTTTGATTTGCAGACGATCCTCCCGAAGATCTGCTAGATGAAGGTGGGCCTCTGGGAGGATGGTTTCCTCTAGGTGGTGGTGATGGTGGTCCTCATCTAGGAGGTCCTCCACCAATTGGTCCTCCTCTAGGTGGGCCTTCAAAAGGTGGTCCACCAGAAGGTGGTCCCCTAGGAGGTGGTCCTCTAGGTGGTGGCCCCCAATAAGGTGGTTGTCCTCCAAGAGTTGGTAGTCCTCTAGGAGGTGGCCCCATAGAAGGTGGTATACTAGGAGGTGGGCCACCATAAGGTGTACCTCCACCAGGTGGGTCTCCACTAGGTGGCCCCTGAAAGGTGGGCCACCATATCCTCCAATAGTATTGATAGGCATCTCCCCAGGCATAGACATATATCACCAATTGGGTTTCCTGCATGGTGTAAACATGTTCCTAGGGTAAGGCATACCAGGATATACTATAGACATAGGTTGAAATTTTACATTACTTACGAAAGCTAGGTTTCTCGGGTGAGTGTATCCCCAAGAAGTTTGATTAATGACGGGTTGTACCCCTGAGCGATTGCCCGTACTAGAAGGGGGAGTAACCACTTTGGTTATTGTGGGAGGCACTACAACTTTTCACTATCATAGAACAGAGGTCTGTATTGTACTAGATGTAACTCCACTAACTACTAATGCAGCTTGAGATGGAGGTTGCCCCCTAGTGGAAGAACATACAGGAGAACCAGTAGAAGACTTTGGATTTTGAACTGTAGTAACAGGGTTGGGAGGTTTATCTAGATTAGGAACTACTAATATTTGAACCAGTGATGTCAAAATATGAGTAACTTGAGATGTTGAGAGTGAACGATATCCAGACAGGGCTGATTCTGACAAACGAGGTAAAAGAGCCGACATAGTTTCTTTATGAGGTATAGGTGAGGCAACAATTTTTGCTAGTATTTCTTGAAAGTCATGCATGCGATCAAGAGAATGTTGGAACCTTATATACATATACTTGTTTGATGGAGGATTGAAAAAGGACAGTCTAGTAACCCCAAATTCAAAAATTGCTTGACCCATAGAGGCTCTCCAAAAAGGAGCATTAGGGCCATATTTTGTCCCCTCGGTATCATCAGATGGGCGATCAACCCAATTTGATGAACCAACATGACCTTCCATTGGAAAATGGAAAGCAGTATCAGCCGTAGGAGGCTGTTCGACCAAGGGATTGTCGTATGTAGTGAATTATTCCCTCACCTCCACAGCTGGATTCTCTTCCACGTGGGAATCAACTACAACTCCTTAGTCAGTGGCTTCCATAGGTCTTTCTCCTATAATAGGAGGAAGGTCAGGTGGAAATCCTTGCACTCTTCTTGGTCATCTCAAAGGAAACTCAACGAGATTGCTGATCACTGAAAACCTAACCTAGGGTTTGAAAACTAGAAAAACACACAAAACCTCTCCTACACAAGCTAAAGGCCACAAGCAAACTTAAGTAACAAGAGGGACTGATAAAAGTCCATTCCTCACTAGAAAGATCAAGTCTTTGCAACTCCCTATATATCCCAGGGTCCAATAGTAAAGTGAGACAAGGAGGATTGCAATTGTCCCTTGCGTGAATACATGATTACCTAGACGGTACGTGCATAGTAGTTGCCCCGAGTTTTGTTCTCGGTGTCAACAGGGCCAAAACGGTTTTTCTTAGATGGTTTAGGGAATCCTAGAAGGGTCTCATGATATACATAGGGTGTGGGAGCTCAAATTCGTTTTAGCGCTATCTAATGCAAAACCGTTCAAAAGGGGCCTTTCGATATACAATCGAGTACGTGGACTAACTTTCAATATACCTCAAGGGTACGTGGAAGAACCACACAGTTCCCAAGTTGCAGTGCAAGAAAATAATGACATCTCCTTTGTTTAAAGATGTAGGGACACATCTCTATCCTATCACTCAAATTACTAAAAAAAAATAACCTATAGCTATCGTTATTTTTATCTTGAATGGTTAGCTGGATGCATGAGATGTGTACAAAAAAGTAAAACCATGCAATATGGGGTGCAAATTTTTTCACTTTACCATTCAAAGTATGCCCTACTTATGGGAAGGAGAGAGTGTTTCAATTCTATTTCAAAACAAAAATATTTTCCCTAACAGTCACACTGAACTTAACTTTTTTCAAAAAATGCAAACAAGCAACACACTTCTACACTGATATTTGAAAGCAAGAACGAAGCGAGATCTCTTTTCCTAGAAAGAAAGACAACATAACTAAAAGGCACACTAAGCACTTTTTAAATTTTCTTCAAAAAATGAAAATATCTAACTTAAAACTATGATATATTTTTTCTTCTGACGAGAAAAGAGTATATAAAAGGAAAGAAGAAAATGGATATCTGAAAGCTTATGAAGCTATTCAGGGGTCCAAAGATTCATCTTTAAGAAAAATTATAATCAAATCTAACCAAAAAGTTTCTTTAAATCAAAAGAAAAAAGAATTATTTCATAAAATAATGAAGAATGAAAGTAAAAGCAAAAAGTAAAGCTTCATTTTTAGTTTGATCAAGCAGTAAAAAGAGATCTAACTCAACTAAATTCCAAGAACTCCTTTTGAAAATCAAACCAAGCATACAATCAACTAAAACAATGGATGTAGCCTAGCTCTTTGAACCAAAGGAAAGAGATCATTTACCACTATAGACTCTGAATTTAACAGTACAGATCTCAAGCATGAATCCCAAAAAATACATAGAACAGAAAGAAAAATCAATTTAGCTTTGAAATCACAAAGGTGTAAAAGACCTACTTGGCATCGCTTGATGAGTGTTGATGACAAAGCATTACCAGCTCAACACTGTTTTTTGTCCACTGTGACATAGAGGTGGCACTGCTTAATGACTACTGTGCAGGTGACTTAGCACTGCTTATTGTCCTTTATGCATGTGATGTGACTGTTGTAGATGAAAAAATCAAAAGAATGGCGAAAAAAGAGAAAGTTAGATGCTGAAACATTGGCATCAAATCATGAAATTAACAGGAAAATTAAGTACATAAAGTAGACGTGCATCAGATTCGACAAACCAAAATATCACTAGAACAACTAGTGGATCTGATAACTGAAATGTTGGAGTTTGGATTTTAGACAAGATTTTGAGAACCAAGGAATATCGAATGTGATGAAAGCTATTCCTGAGTATGGTCACCAAATTTGTTGCTAGGAAAATCGCACCTCTTGCAGATAAGAGTTGTTCCTCTAGGCCTGAATGGTTCATATCTAGAACAAATGCGTAAACAACACGGATGGAAGACATCCCCTAGAGCTTGTAGATATCTGGAATGAATCCTTTGGATGTTTTACAGTATGAAGTAAGTGTCTCCTATGGAGATGAGTCTCCACGGATGTACCTATAGAAACACATCAAATAGACAAGCAATATCAAAGGTACCAAAACATAATTTACAGTTCTATACTAGTGACTAAGGAATCCAGTAATAAAATGAAATGATTTAAACATAACACATTTTACGGGAAAGGAACCAACTTTTCATTAATAATGAAGAATAAAGCTTACAACCTTTTTCCTTAGTGTTGTGATTCTCCTTCACATGCCATGAATTTTCCTCAAAAGCTCCAACTTTCTCCTCTTATTCTCACCCTAGATTAGGCCAGAATCTCAATTCAACAGCATAAATTTTCTCTATCTTGAGGTATGAGCCAGGTTTTGTAAGCCTCAAGAGGATAGGGATGGTTGAGAAAATTGTGGGTGAGGTGGAAGGGAGATCCAAAATGGGAGGATATCGAGCCCAGGTGGTCCACAGGAGTAGGGATGAGAGTGCCACAAAGTCTTCCTTTGAGAAGCTTCATGGAATCTTTTCTTTTTCAATTTTTAACTCAAGAACCTCATCTCTTCCATGCTGTCAAAGTGTTACCTGAATGGAACCTCTCTTTGATTGAAGGCAAGAAGAGGTGGCACCACTTATTTTCAAGAGACAACGGGATTACTGAAGAGAGTAATGCCTCTTGAATTAAGGGAAAAGGTGGTGTGGGACTCAAATATGAAAACAGGAGTCTGGGCCACTATCCAACTTCACAATTTGGTATTTTAGGGAAAAATTCTGATTTTTCAGGCCTCAACACATGATGGTGACGAGATCTATGTGTAACAAGTGACGAATGTTCGTGTCTATTGGGACAAAGACACACATTCATCACTTTAGCGATGGAACACTAAACATTTGCAAATCAATGGTCATCACAGTAATAGTCATTGAATTTTTCTTATTGTTGAAATTTGATCGTTGTGCATTTCTGTTGCAACCACCATGATCATTGATCTATAAATACATGTTCTTAAGACATATTTCATCAAATGTTTTTCTATATTTGCAACATTTTTCTATGTATTGTTTAATCTGTGAGTACAAGAGTCTGGTACTGGTTTAACATCGATTTTTTGCACAATCTCCTTTGGTTTCCAGGTTAGTATTTTTAAATTCTTTGTCTTATTTGATGTGTAGGGTCATACATAAACTGAGTCGACTATTCATTTTCTCTTCAATACTATCACATCCAATACCAACACGGCAAGATATGGATGTTTAGGAGGTATTAATTTGAATGTATCATGACAAGGTTTATAATTTTGTTAGGAAATATGGTACATGATAAAGAATGGGTTCGTCTTAGATTAATGGGTGTTTTAGGTAATTTCAAAATATTCGTAAAATTTTAGTTTTTCATTGAGGTTTGTGGTTAGTGAACTAATATTTTTCGAGTGAGTAAATATAATGTTATCGGGATTTATCTCTTAATCATTGTTTGATTTAAAAAATATAGAGATGAACTGATTAGGAAAATAGAATCATTTCTTTTGAACTGTTTTATTTGTTTAGTTTCGTATTTATAGAGGGGTAAAATAGCATGTGGTAATATCCTATGTGAAAAATTGTTTAAGCATTGTGATCCCATGTAGTTGTGAGAAATCATGTTTCCTAAAATGGGATAACATAACCATAGGGGGGATTTAAGTTTTATCACTAAATATCAAAAAATACAGTGGTTGGTAGTAAGAATAGACCCCAATACTAACTTATTCCTTAATAATTTGGAAAGGAGGGGTATTGTTTGTGATATGTAACATGTCGAAGTAAAGTTAACTTGGATTTACTAATTATATTTGTCACTTTTCATGTCATGTCCTTTAATTTTATGTCTCCTTTAATATATATATACTCTACTTAATTTACTTATACATTGATTGAGTTTGTTTGGTTCTTATATGCTTTTAGAATTTGTCAAAGAAATATACTTGGGAAGAAAATAATAAAAGGTATGTTGATTTTAAGGAAGCATTGGATGTGAAGGGTGATGAGAAGTGTTATTGCCCTTGCAATGATTGCAGGGGTTTATGAACAAGAAGAATTTTAAGAACAATTGCCGAGAAACATTGTAAGGAGAAGGGGCATGCTGAAGGGAGGTTTGAATATCTTCCCTTGGGAAGACGTTATTCATTAGATAGTGTACTTCTTGTAATAGTACTGATCATGTATTCACAAAATGTTTTATCATTTAAAATTTATGTGTTGTATATTATACACCAATGATATTACATTGCTTTTAATTATAAATACAATGCCCCTTAAATGTCGACTGCCATAGAGCTATTTGCCACATAATTATAGTGGAAATACTACTTTACAAGGTGATGAACATGGATATCATAATATTGAAGATGAATTTCTTAATGATCATATGGATTGAGATGACGTTATTGATACAAATGACGAAGATGAGATAAACAGATTGATCCAAGACACATTTTCTCCATTGGATGAGGACAACCTCCATGATATTCATGATGTTCCTCTACTCAAGAAGTGCCAAGAACCTCTTTATGAAGGCTCAACAAAAAATATTCTATCTACTATAATGTTGTTGGTGAACTTGAAAGTTTGAATGTTTTGTCAAACACTCTTTTCACACAGATCCTAAGGTATGTAATGTATTAATTGTATCTTCACATGGCATATTCAAAAATTCACTATTTTCCTCTATTTTTAGTTTTAATGAATTCATAAATTAGGGATAAGCAATATTTACGATTTATATTGTTTAGATTTCATTTATTTTGTCAATGTTGCAAACTGTTGGGTGAATTTATATTACCAGCATCGAATAATTTACCATGCACATGTTGAGAGGTATTCTTAATTATGAAAGAAATTGGAATGGACTATCAAGCTATTGATGCATGTCCTAATGATCATATTATATATTATGGACAATATGCATAAAAAATGCCGAAAATGTGAAATTAGTAGATATCGAATTGATCAAGTAAAAAAAAAGGTGCCTCAAAAAGTTCTTTGTTATATTCCTATAATTCCACATTTCCAATGACTATTCAAGTGCCAAAGTATAGTTTATGGATTACCACACAAAGAACAGAAGTGAAGATGGTGTTCTTTGCATGCCTACAGATGGTTCTACGCTGAAGAACATCGAAGAAAAATGGCCAATTTTTAAAGATGAACCTTGTAATGTTAGACTTTCATTAGCAGTTGATGGTTTCAATCCATTTAGATAGCTTCATTCTACTTACTCAGTGTGGCATGTTTTCATCATAAACAATAACCTTTCTCCTTGGATGTCGATAAAGAGAGAGCAGACAATGTTGGCAATGATTATTCCAGGTATTTTTTTGAAAGTAATTATATTATTCATTTCTTTGTTTCATTGTTGCATGATAACACCTTTTATATATTGGGAAACACAACTGAATAGCATCGTATATTGTTGAATAAATTAGGTAAGTACGAATTTAAATATATGAATGTATATATTGAGCCTCTTATCAATTAGCTATTGAAGTTATGGGTTGTCATCACTATGTATGACATCTCTAGACCAATAGGGCAGAAAAAATTTCAGTTCCATGCAATACTTGCATGGACAATTCATAACGCTCCTGGGTTAACACATTTTTGTGGTATGTAAATTTGTGTTGCACTTTAAATTAATATATTTTTAAGGTAAATATCATTCATTTCTATTTAAATTAATAACCTTTTGATTCTTATAACATTACTACATATATCTTGCAGTTCTTCAAACAAAGGGAAAATTTGCATGTCCAATCTGTGGTCCTAGGATAAAATCTCATCATTCAAGAAGTCTAAGAAAGGAGGTGTTTTATGAGTATAGACACTTCCTCACTATGAACCATAAGTATCGAACTACTAAGAAAACAAAATTCAATGGTAAATAAGAGAATGGGAAGAAACCACGAAGATTGACACCTCACCTATGGAAGTTGGAATATAATAGACATCATCATGGTATGTAAATTGTATATGTAGCATATAAATATGCAATATTATGAATTTTATATTTTTATTAAATTTTCTCTACCATGGGTTTCATGAATTATTGTTAATGTGTTTTCGTTTATGTTTAATATAGATTGTCGTGAAGGCGTGAATGGGCTTCGACGAGGAATGAAGAGTTATCCCATACTATTCAGATGGTTTCCTTACTACGAGCACCTACAAATAACTCATTTGTTCCATACAATGCATATTATAAAGAATGTAATAGAAATGATATGGAGAATCTTAGATGGAAGGAATGACAAAGATAAAATTGGAAATATTTGTAGTGACATTACAGAAGTCAATCACGCATTGCAAAGTGTAATTAATTCCAATGTTCGAGAGGGGTACCGAAATAAAGTTAGTCTTCCATGGTTATTGACAGAGAAACAAAGAAATGATATAAAAGAGGTAATTTGGAAAATAAGGTTTCCGACTGGGTTTTCGTCAAACATACAAAATATCTTAACGAAAAAATGGCGATTTTGGTGGTGTTAAAACTCATGAATGGCATCCATTCATTAAGGTAATTATTTACCTATATAATTTCCATTTAGTACATCTATTTAGTAAATGTGGTATCTTATTTGGAATTTAAATAAATAATGATCATTTTCTTTTTGTTACACTACGTTCTACCTCTATCTCTCCCATATAGCTTTGACGACAACATAAAACAATTTATATATGATCTTGGTAAATACATGAGGTAAGTAACAATTTATATGTATGAAAATGTTTGTTAACTTTGTTGCATAGTGTATTGACATATTGAAAATCTTCCTCTCATTTGGCATGTCAACTCCATTAACAAATTTGAAGGGGAGGTCCCATTGTGGAAAGGTAGAGAAAGGAAAGTGAAAGGTAATTAGATGGTGTATATTTAATTTATTATACAATTAATTTTTCAATTTCATATATATTTTACTCATGTAATTTTCATTATTCTATCAGTATTGTAAGGTAAACATAATTTCCTTTAATGATAGCTAATTTACAATTCTTAATTGTTATTTTTCCATATAGTTGGTCGCGTGTGGGATGCATTATGTTTATACATTGCAAACAATATTGATTTTATGGAGGAATTGATAGAACGATGTATAGAATTATATGGTACCTAATCATGGGAAGGGGTGAGTAAATTTATTAAAAGAGTGCATCTTCATCGAGAAGAATATCACGATGAACTTACTCAAAGGGAAAATGATTTAGCGCGTGGTTTAAAATATAAAAATGCAAGTATATTTTATACCCTGGTCATTTTTTTCATTTTTTCCAATTATATAAATGTATTTATTTTCTTTATTTCTTCTTATATATTTATTTACTGAGCCGGACATGATGCAGTTGATACACCACAACACTATGCGGTACAATGATCATAAATTTCACATCAAAAAGTTCGATGACAAGAAGAATTTTTTTTAATGTGGGATAACTATAGTTTTTCAATTCACTAATGTTTCCTCTAGAAGTGACAAGCATCCAGAATTATCTGAAAACAGGTACTATGGTTATATGGAAGATATAATTGAGTGTGACTTTAATTCATTTAAAATATTTCTGTTTGAGGTCAAATGGTACAGGCTATGAATGAATGAATGTCATCCTGAAATAACTATTATTGAGCATGCCAATGGATTTAACATGGTTAATACAAGGGCACTTGAACCGAGTACAGATCCTTATATTCTTCCAATTCAATGTGAGCAGGTATTTTACTCAAGGGTTCCAGGTAAAGCAAGTTGGTCATACATTGTTAGATATGATCCAAGAAGAAGATCAGTCAAGTATAATCCAGTAAAGGAAAAAGTCAATGTCGAAGAAGAAGGTGATTCATATCAAGAGAAGTTGGTTGTCGTAGATCTTTGATATGAAGAATCCGATCAAGAAGTTGATCATCCAAATGATGTAGAAGATTATTTTGAACTCGGTGATTATATTGATGATGAATATATTACCGAAAATGACTTTGATGATGATGTTGATATGAGCAATCCTTTCAACGATATCGATTTTGGACTAGATGATGATACAAATGAATAATTCAATGATGATTATATTGATGATGAATAATATAAACCATCATCATCATCATGTTCATGCTCATTAGAATAATAGAAACCATCATCATCATGTCATCCTCATTAGAATATTCGCAACCATCATCATCTTCATATTTATGATCATCAATGGTATCATAATCATCATCATCATCATAATCATCGTAATCCTCATCATCATTACTATCTTCATCATCGTCATCATCGACATCCTAATCAACCTCATCCTCATCCTCTACCTCATCATCGTCAATGTTATAATCATTATTGTCATCAATGTTCTCATCATTATCATCATGTTCATCTCCATAATATTTATCATGTTCATACTCATTAGAATAATTTCAACCATCATCATATTCATCTTTATGAGAATCCATGGTATCATAATCATCATAATAATCAGCATCATCATCTTCATCTTTAAGATGATCATTGGTATCATCTTCATCATCATCGTCATCATCAACATCCTAATTAACCTCATCCTCATCCTCATCATTGTCGTTATTATAATCATCTTTTTCATCAATGTTATCATCATCATCGTTGTCGTCATCAATGCTACCATCTTCATCATCATGATCATCATGTTCATGCTCATTATAAGAATAACCATCATCACCTTCATATTTATGATCATCAGTGGTACCATAATCATCACCATCATCATCATCATCATCATCGCCATCATCGACATCCTAATCCACCTCATCCTCATCTTCAGCCTCATCATCGTCAATGTTATAATCATCATCGTCATCAATGTTATCATCATCATCATCATTGTCATCAATGTTATAATCTTCATCATCATGATCATCATGTTCATACTCATTAGAATGATAGAAATCATCATGATCATGTTCATCATAGTGACGATTTGTCATGGAAAAAATGTTCACATGTACTAGTGATAGATGATAACCATGACATAATTAATACGGAGAGATATCATAGGAAGTTGGAACTATGTTCATCGTGTACTATATTTGTCTATGTATGGATTAACACATGTAATCCATATTTTGTAGCTACCCACTCTAGGATCTATTTAATAATCCTAATTATTTAAAAAAATGGTTTCTATGTTAGAAGACATTTAAAAAATAATAATAAGACAAGAACAATTTCGTGTTCAATTTCCTATTTATGAAGGTTGTAATTAATTGAATTTTACACATTTTCAGGATTTAAATATTTGTAAGAAATAAATTGTATTATACAATGAATTCCATATAACATTATTACTTACCTATGCTTGTCTCCAGTATTCTTGATAGTGGAATTTATTAAGCATCCTCTGCTCGTCAAACTTTGAAATGGTCACCATATTACACTCACATGACAATTTTTTTTCAAGAAAGGGTCTATTGATGATGATGTTGGCCATAAGGACAATGATCATGATAATCCTATATAATACGGTGCCAATGATAATTTCATTATTGACATCATCATCATCACTAACGATGATGATGATGTCGATGGTGTTGTTTATGACAAAAAAATAAACATTAAAAAAACAACAAATAAATAAATAAATAATAAATATAAAATAATACATATAAATAATAAACATATATAATAAATAAAAGACATTAAAAAACGACAAACAATTAAAACTATCCATCTTACCTTCTCCCTGCTGCGACAACAAAATTTTACATCTTTCACTTACCTCACCCACGAACTACACCCGAGGTCACAAAGTAGTTTCCAAGGTTGTAGGGGAGGTTGTTTTTGCTACCTCACCCATGAACTAGGCCCGAGGTCGCAGATAAGGTTTTTCACTTAACTTACCCACGAACTAGGCCCAAGGTCACAGAGGAGGTTTTTCACTTACCACACCCACAAACTAGGACCGAGGTCGTAGAGGAGGTTCGAAGGTTACTGAGGAGGTTCCAAGTTTGCAGAGGAGTAATTTCTTGTTTGTTCAGTGAATCCCTTCCTTGACACAACCATAAAAATAGGTTGTGAGCATGGTGAAATCCTTAAGTTGCACTAGACACATATCAATTTATTGTTTGAAACAATTTTTATAGTTCAGGTTCTTCCAACAGGGATATTTTTATTTGGTGGGTGTTGTGATTCAACTCAATTTTAATGGTATCCCAACTTTGGGGGTTTTCTATCCTCAAGGTTGTCAACACTCTTCATCTCCAAAAGATACGCAGTGGGGCATTGGCAGATTGAGATTGAGACCCATAAGAAAAGGTGAAGGTCAGTAAGGCATTAGGAAAATCATAGGCTAAGGTAGATTCCAGTATATTATTTTCCCGCAGAGATATCTTCAGTAAGTCATGTGATTTCATTTAATCCATTAAATCATTTTCTATTCAGGGTTTTATTGATAGATACAATCAATAAATTGTAGTGAGGGTTTTATTGATAGATACAGTCTGGGTTTTCTCCTATCCTCCCTCCTATAAACCATGACAATCAAGCCACTTATGGATCTATTCAACTCATATTTTCTTCCCTAACTATGAATTTGTGATATCATTCCCTACTATATTATTTGAAACTACCAATACTTTCTTCCAACTGTCTAAATTTGCAATTCTTTCCAACTTGGGATTGGGGACATAATTATATGGAGAATTTTTGTTTGAAATAATTAGTTGGGAGATAATTTGGTGATGATCATAAGGTCCCTCTCTACTTTTTCCAAATAGATATGTTTCATAAATTCCTTTGTATACTGTAGGAATTTAATCCTATAAATTTTCTAGAAAAGGCCCTAACTCTTTAGAAAACAAAGAGGTTATTTGGTTCTCAAAGTGTATCAAGTGAATTTGGTCAAAAATTAACCTTTTTCTAGTATATTTCATGGAAAACACCATATATTCTCGGTATAGTTAAACCATTATATCGGAACCAATATCATATCCTTATATCAATATTAAACTCTAGAAGTTTTTATTCTATGGAAACATTATTGCAAGAGAATAATAATGCATTAAAGTGTATATTATGGCAATCAATTTGTTTGAAAATTATGTCTAGTTAGGGTTTCTAGGATTTCTCATTATTACTATCACTCCACTCAAATGTGGGTGGTTGATTTTCTACTTCATATTTTACCTTAAGGTTCAATATTTTTTAATGTTCATGGTTTGGATAGAAAAACATGCAAAACAGGGAGGATGGGTATCTAAATTGCTCCATAGTAGGGACCTCTTCCAATTTGGCATGGATTGGTTGAGCTAGTTAACTAAAAAGGAAAATGTTTAGAGGCATGACACCACTAATAGGGTTAGGAAATTTAAGAAACCTAAGATAGTGTCATCCACGGTACCATCACTATCATACCCTAATATGGTTCATATTATGTATATGGATTTATTGTAATTTTCAAAGAAAAATATTGTTTCATAAGGGGAAGGAGAGGTGGATATTATAACCCCCATTTCTAAGTGCTGAGATAAACAATGAATTCTTTCAAAGGATTTCGATGACTAGTAATATGTTTCCAGGTTTTAATCATGGAGGGTTTGTAGAGATGGGAGATTTGGAAATCATAGGTGGAAAGGGTTTAGACCAGTAGTGGCTTGGGATCGAGCCTCTTGAATAGTCTTATTTGGGTCAAATAATTGACAACAATATCAAACATGTCATCATCATGGTCATAGATGTGTTCATATCCAACAAAACTAGGTTTTAGAGGCTTATTTTTGGATGATTATACCTTTGCAAGTAAAATTTGGCTAAAATTGGTAGGTTATAATAGAGGTGGCATATCTACATAAGGTAAGAAACTCTTTTATTGTTTATAGAAGATATAATATGAAAAATATTTTAGTATTGTAATTACCTGTTCAGTAAAATACTGTTACTGTGCTAATACTTTTGTACATAGGTGTTGACTGGAATGGTATAGTGGATGGAGGGTTGCTCATTCTTTTCTCCTATATGGATAAGTAATACCATAGCAATTCAAATTTTCCTTCTTTTAACAGTCAAACCATATTTAAAATTAGAAAATGAGTGTTATAACTAGATATTTTTTTTAGTTTATCTGTTTTTTTTCCTAATTTTCAACCATTGGTTTAAAATGATTTTACATTTTATGTTGATTTTAAGAATTTTTGACAATCAATAATTTTGGTTGGATTTAATGCTTTTAATGGTTGAATTATTTAATTATTTTAGTTTTAAAGTTTGTCTTTTGGGCTTATTAGTTAATATGTCTATCTTTAAGCTTTCAAAAACTTATAATAAAAGTTTATTCCAAGTTTTGATTTATAATCTAACTCTCATTTTTTAGTCCTTTGTCAAATATTTTCATGAGAAGATTCCTGTAGCAGCTCTGTTTTTCCTATTTTTCTCATTGTCATTGGGAACAGATTATGAGGATATGGAAACGAATTCGGGAAAAAAAAAGAGGTTTTTGTCCACAATAGACTTATTTACAAAAACCTCTCTCAGTTTTGCAGCATCTATTATATTTTGAGATATCCGAACTCATTTTTGTGGCATATTTTCAAGGTTTGAATTATTTAATAATTTCATGTTTTAGTAACAAATTGTCATCATGTATTCCGATCAATTGAAGGGTAATTTTGAAAAACAAAGAGAGGTTTTTGTTAATAACATACTAATTTAAACAAACCTCTCTCATTTGTTTCATATGTGTCCCATATAGAGATATATGAAGGCGTATTTGAGACCCAAATTTTGAGAAATTTGCCAAAATTCCCCAAATCCGATTTGTTGTTTTTGGGTTAATTGTCTTTAAATATTTTGAGTTATCATGTAACTAATTGATGTAACTGTTTCAAATTTTGACCTAGAAGGTAGTTATGGAACTAATTTACTTTTGTAATGATAAAAGGAAGACAAACATACAGTTTTAGGGGGGGATTTTTCACTCAAGGAGAGGCTTTGGAGCTTTGATTTCTCAAGCTAGCATTTATAACTCTTATGTAAGTGGATGGCTATTATTGATTATATATAAATTGATAAGCCATTTTACCTATCATGCTTTTTCATTTCTGATCTGGTTGATTTCTCAGTCTACAATTTCATTTCCTATTTAAAGGTTGATTCATGTAAATGCTTGTAGCATGTGGGTGGAATTAGTATTTCATGTGTAATGTTTATGGTTTATTGGGATGTGTTTGATCCCTAGTTTATTCAACTTGCATGATTCAGTTTTGTATTAGCTTGTGTATGTTTATTTCATCCTTGCTGATGAATTTTTTTTAAACCAAAACCCTAAAAATCTACTTTACTTAGTTTTATTTTATGAGATTGTGTTGGCTTGTTCTTTAGTAGTATGAGAACAATTTCCGGCACTAACATATTTGGCCCCGTTGCTAGGGATGAAGATGAAGTATATCTTCCTAGGGATATCATTATTCATCTGATTTTGAGAAGTGAACAAAGTCAGAAAATCTTTTAGACTACAATTTTTCACCGGTGACTCCACGATTAAAGATTCCACTACAAGGAGAATTTTGTCGACAGAAAAATGAAGAAGGAAAATGGAAATACTCGGTATCAACTTGTTACTTTCCACCATGAGGTTTTTTTCTTATTCATCAGTTCTTTCCTGTCTTTCCCATTGCATGTCAAAATAATTATTTCTTTGTTTTGTCTATTCCAATGATCGTAAACCTTCAAGTACACATCCCTCTTTGGAAGAAGAAAATCTGCATTCTTCTTGTTTTATTGATGTTGATCCTATTCCTTCATTTGAAATACATGTGCAGCATGATAGACATATACCCATATCTCTTGAAGCTAATTGTTCTGGTCATCTTGTAGAGAATACAAATAATCTATTACCTTCTACCATCACTGCTGAAACTTGCAAACATCTTGTTGAACCTCATTTTCAACTCATAGATTTTCAGTCTAGACTCAGACAGAAGATGTTTAAACCTCTTAGGCTGCCATCGCTCTTACATCCTTACCCTTCCTACTTTGTTGAATATCTTCCCCATTTTTCTGGAAAAGACCATATTACAATAGAGAAGCATTTAGAATCTTTTCATAATTTCATTGATATTTTTTAAATGATGCCTGAGGATGTTGTCATGAGGTTATTTTTGAAATCCTTTGCTGGAGATGCTGGGTTTTGGTTTCGAAATTTAAAAGCTAATTCAATTGGATCGTGCGAAGAGTTACGTGACGTATTTTCGAAGTATTGGGGTAATAATAAATCTTATGATCAATTTCTTTCAAAATTTTATAGTTTGAAAAGAGAGAATGATGAGCCAATTACTAAATTTAATTGGAGGTTTCAAAGTTTTTATATCAGTATGCCTCCAGAGATCAAACCTTCGGAAAAACTTGCTATGGTATATTATGTTATGGCTCAACATTCAAATCTTGTCTTTTTCCGGTTAGAAAGGAAATCATCATCTTTAAGACAATTGTTTGAGGATGCAAAAGGATATGTATCATTCAGATTTAAGAATGTATGTATCATTCATATTTAAGACAGTTTTCTTCATCATTTTCAGATTTTCATATGAACAAGGATATAAATGATGCTTATGTTGATTCTTCATATCAGTTTGCTGACTTTTTCGATGATAATATACTTTCAGTGGACTATAGTAGAAATTTCTTAGTTCCTGCTATGAGATTATCATGTTATGAAGAAGAAGTTACTACTCTTCAACCTCTTACTATTGATATAAGAAATAAGTTTCCATTCTTGAATTATGGTCACTTTCAGAATTTTATTTGTTCAAGTTTTGATCAAGGGTTTTATTTAAAGGTCGAGAAGCATTTTGAAAAGACCTTGGTTTCCATTCTTGATCCAAATTTTAAAAAGAACAACAATGGAGAGGAAGATAATGCTTCACTTTATGATGAATATAATGAAGACATTGAAGTTTTAAATCGGAAATTTCATGATCCCGTGGTTTCTTGGATGGAGTTGTATTTTTCAAAGGTTTCTAATTCTCTAGCTTTTGGCATACTTCATATTTCCAATCATAAGTATTAGCTTCCTACAGACTCTTTATTGCATTTATCACATCTTTTGTGGGTTTTCTCAAACCGTAGCATGCATGGAAATATGATTCTCAGTCAAATGGTTTCTTGGCTTCACTGGAAGTATGATTACACTTGATTGGGTTGTTTCCTTTGATTAGAAGTAGGAGTAGATAGCAGAATAAGTTCGCTATACGAGCATGTAGATTCTTTTCAGTATGCTGGTTTGTAGCAGTAATTTTTCATTTTAGAGCTATGTGTTTAGAGTTTGAGAAAGTTGCAGAGATTTGGTAAATGATTCCATCACCCGATGAATAAGGCACAAGGTCTACAGGTTCTTGAAGCCTCACAAGGAGGACTTCATCCCGTAGCAAGAGCTAGATGTTATAACTAGATATTGTTCTTAGTTTATCTATTTTTTTTTCCTAATTTTCAACCGTTGGTTTAAAATGATTTTACATTTTATGTTGATTTTAAGAATTTTTGACAATCAATAATTTTGGTTCGATTTAATGCTTTTAATGGTTGAATTATTTCATTATTTTAGTTTTAATGTTTGTATTTTGGGATTATTAGTTAATATGTATATATTTAATCTTTCAAAAACTTATAACAAAAGTTTATTCCAAGTTTTGATTTATAATCTAACTCTCATTTTTTAGTCCTTTGTCAAATATTTTCATGAGGAGATCCCTGTAGCAGCTCTGTTTTTCCTGTTTTTGTCATTGTCATTGGGATTACAAGGAGATGGAAATGAATTTAGGAAAAAAAAGAGTTTTTTTTCCATAACAAACTCATTTACAGAAACCTCTCTCAGTTTTGCAACAAATATTATCGTTTGAGAGATTCAAATTCATTTTTGTGGCCTATTTTCAGGGTTTGAATTATATAATAATTTCTGTTTTAGTCACAAATTTACAGCACATATTCCAATCAATTTAATGGGAATTTTGAAAACCCAATCGAGGTTTTTGTTCATAACATACTCATTTAAAAAAAAATCTCTCATTTTTTGCACAGGTGTCCCGGATCGAGAGATATGAAGGCGTCTTTGAGACCCAAATTTTGTGAAATTCGCCAAATTTCTCGAGATCTGATTTATTATTTTTGGGTTAATTGTCTTTAAATATTTTGAGTTATCATGTAACTAATTGATTTAACTATTTCAAATTTATACCTAGAAGGTAGTTATGGAACTACTTTACTTTTGGAATGATAAAATGAAGACAAACATACAATTTTAGGGGGGGGATTTTTCACTCAAAGAGAGGCTTTGGAGCTTTGATCTCTCAAGCTAGCATTTATAACTCTTATGTAAGTGGATGATTGTTATTGATTATATATAAACTGATAAACCCTTTTACCTATCATGCTTTTTCATTTCTGATCTGGTTGATTTCTTAGTCTACAATTTCATTTCCTGTTTAAAGGTTTATTCATGTAAATGCTTGTAGCCTGTGGGTGGAATTAGTATTTCATGTGTAATGTTTATGGCTTATTGGGATGTGTTTGATCCCCAATTTATTAAACTTGCAGGATTCAGTTTTGTATTAGCTTGTGTATGTTTATTTCGTCCTTGTTGATGAAGTTTTTTAAACCAAAACCCTAAAAACCTATTTTACTTAATTTTATTTTATGAGATTGTGTTGGCTTGTCCTTTAGTAGTCTGAGAACAATTTCTGGCACTAACAATGAGAAAAGTTTCATTTGGCACGCTTGAATGACATCATATGGTATGATAATACCCCACTTAACACTTAAAAATATTATAGTTGGTGGATGTGGATTCCAACATGTATTTATTTTCATGCATGGTGGACTTACTTATTGTGTTAGATTATTGGGAAGGAAAAAAATCTTGTTTGCAAAGGAAGTAATAGCTTGGAGGCACAATGGTATTGGAGAGGTATCTTTGGAGGCGCAGTAACACTCTTGCACTTCTTCAATTTTCTCTTACTTCCGACCAATGATATTTTGGGCCTTCTCCAGATCTGCTAGATCTCTCTTAGCCCCTTGACTACTTCAAACCTAGGTCACTACCCTTGGTCCCATGTGTCCTTGTTTTAGGTTCTCGATTGCTTTCCTTTTCATCTCATGGCTCCTAGCTGATCGTCATTGCAACAACTTCTCTCTTATTTCTTTAAGCACCTATGTGGCTTGTGAAGCTTTAGTATGTTCTCTCAAGGCTTAATTCATGTATTTTCAGTTCTTTTGAAAGTACCTTGGATTATGAAGCTTTAATATATCCTCTGTAGTATTTCATTAAATGTGGGATCTCTAGGTTGTACTGAGCCTCCAGGTGGCATGTATTCCAGTTGAGTCATTTTCCCTGCAAATTGTTATGTTGGCTACGCCTGTGTGTATTGTTGAGGTGGAGTAGGAGTCCGCTCTATATTTTATGTTGAGAACATGACCCAAGAGAATATTGATCATATTTCTATTGAGGTGGTAAATATATTTTATGATATCTTACTATTAGATACCAATATTTACCCACTACTATGCTATTATCCTTTAGGTTCTGCAATGCTATCTCTATCTCAGAATAAAAGAAACCTGTAGCATCATTCTAGGCATTAATTTATAAAATATCATCAACCCAATCTATGTGAAATAGAAGCAACAAGTATGATCCCTCAAGTCTGGGAAAACCTGGGTGTGATATCTACCTTAATTCTCCACGATTATATATCGAATCAGCAATGAAGAGAATCATTTTTAAATCTGGGTTAATTTCAACAGTAATGGGACTAATTTATAATTATGGATTGAATTTGAGGATTAATTTCCAATTTTGAGCACCCATGCAGTAGTGTGTGAAAGTTTTGGGCACATTGGGAGCATTTCTAAGAAGCAACAAACATTATAACACCTTGAATCAATAATAAAACATAGGCATATGCCAATCTAGGAAACTAAGGAATCCTACATTGACTTCTTGTACATGTAAGAGAAGCCATAAATCCACAGATCAAAGCGAGCATGGATTTAAATATTCATTGCTTACCCTTAAAACTCTCTCACAAAAACAAAGAATTCCCTTCAGCTAAGATTGTAATTACTTATTGTAGTCTTATGGTTAAAAAAAGATTCCATTTATAAAATGTCCAAAATTGCAAAACACTTTTACTAGAAAAAGACAATAGAGTTTCAAAATATTAAGATCTCCATCTTTGATTACTAATTTCAAAATGGTTTAGGAAATTTGAATTCTCTGAAGATATGGGAGAAAGAGATAGTATGCAATCAATATTTAGCCTCTAGAAATATGTTCATAATAGAAAATAAATCCAAATTGGTAATTTGAGAAGTTTTGTATATACAAAAAAGTATTCTCTGAAGTTTTATGTTTTGGCATCCCAGAAGGTGATTTTGTGAGGGACAATTCATACCTTGGAGCATAGTTTTTAGTCCTTTTATGCCATCCAATGGAGATGCTACCATTAGGAGACATTATGAATATATCCCATCTAATGAAAAACCGAATGTTTAAACTTAATTTATTGACTGTTCAGCATGATGATGCCATTTCTTCTAGGCTAGGAATGGTTCAAACTTCAAATTGTCTTCAATATTTCAAGGGTTTGTTCTATACAAATGCTTTTAAAATTCTTCACCAAGATCATATTTTGACCTTGCAACTTCCTCAATAATACCTTTTTTCCATCAACTTCACTTTTAGTTTCAAGGATCATGTCATTTAATCAATAAGTTGTGAATGCCATTGCTTATGCTGCTTCCAAAAACATAACTTATTGTGTGATGCAATGAACCTTATTTGTTTTACGTTGAACAACCATTTGATGTCATGTCAATTATCCTTTGGATACTTGAAAATGAATGTATCTGTAGGTTATTTTGAATATTAAAACATCACAAATTTCAGTGTTTTATGATCACTTCATAGATCTGTACCTGCATCCATATGCTTAGAAGTACTTGGATTCCTTCAAGGTTATCTCATGTCCATATGCAATAAAATTTCATATCAATAATATGTCACAACCACATCAGTAAGAATTCCATAGTCTAGTCACTTTGATAACTATCCAGTTAAGTTGTCAAAACAAATCACTTCCTTTAATGTGTCATTGCAATTTTCTATCAAATTAATGTGAAGAAAGTCACTTCATTGTGGTCTTTACTTGTCAACTCCTCAAGTTGTCATGTCATGATAGTTTAACTGTATTCAATGCTTTGGTAGCCTTATAATGTATTAAGGAAAAACCCAAATCAGTCTAAGATTATATTCATGCCAAAATAACTTCTTAAGAGGCTAGGTTCCCAAGATTATCATTGTTAATGTAAGAAGTCATTAGGCTGTTCAAATTCTGAGCTTGATTAGGACTGATATATCTTTTAGTAGGCTTGATTATTCCTTTGAAAAATCAATATTTGAGAGGATTTTAATGTTGGATATGCACCTTTTCTTCTCACAAAAATTACTACAATTTGTTCCACAACTTAACAAAGGTAATGCTGACATATCATTGTATCATGAATGTATTTATTACGCTACTATAGCTGTTTAATGTTTAAGCATACACCCTTGCTACACTTCTTGCATATGTAAAATTTTTTTGATGATCTATCCTCAAGATGTATTCAAACAATATTAAAATATTCCACTAAACTTCTTTGTCCAGAATACTTCAAATATGCCATTGGGTATACTATGTATCTGCATAACAATATCCAGTACTTAACTTATCTCACAGATTTTCCCTTATCAATTAGTCTTCAATATTATCCATCTATTCATATAGACATGCTCTCAAGTCTTCATGTGACTTCTAGCACTTGTCTTCATACAATGATAAAAATATCAATAACCAGCTCTATATAAGTCATATAATCATTCAAGTGTTTTTTAGGTCATTCTTTCTAATTATATCCAAAGCTAGAAGCAGTCATTTTAAGAATGTTGTAGTTATCATAAGGGTAAACATGCATCAAGGACACCCCTTCAACCATCATCATATCAAATGAGCTTACCCCCCCCCCATCAACATGGGAGTTGTGATCATGGTTAAGTGTATCCTTAAACACCTTCAACATATTGTGCACCTATAACCCAACATACTGTGAAACCACAAATGAAGGAGATCTCCTACTTTGTTCAGTCACTCTCTAAGACATTTCTCCATCTTAGTGGATTTGACCACATATGCAAAAATAGTACCTAATAGTACCTGAACATGATTAAAGTAATTTATTATTATTATTAAACGCATGTTATTTTTTTCATGTGAATTTTTATAATGATAAAAATAAATGAACTACTTTTATTGATTGATGTTTGTAGAACACACCACATCACAATGGTGAGGTGGTAACCGAGGAAGATATATTTTATTCAACTGACCCAATGGGAACTGTGAAGAATGATTTGAAAAATTCCAATCAAGAACTTCTTGCACTAATAAAGATCAGACACATGACTGAAGAAATCAAAGAAATAATTTACGACTTGAGGCAAACAATAGTATAGCACGGGGTAAGTGGCATCTTTGAAATATTATACAAACTATGAGAAATATATTCATTTATGTTATCTTAGTTCCCTATTTTTTATATGATCTAATCAATCAAAGTTTTATTTTTTGTAGGAATTTTTGGAGACAACACCTGTGCATCAAGTACAGTATGCAGATGTCGGTATTGGTAGTAGAGATGGTTCAACACAGTGTCAATATACCATACCAACGAGGATATTTTACTCTCCTGACCAACAATTCCCTTTATATTCTACGACCTCATAGAATGTTGGAGATTAGCAGGTCCCTTCACCCAATACTACTTCACAGGATGTTAGGGAGGAGAGTAGCATCGAATGTGAAAGTTTCTATCCTTGATAAGTACATGTGGTTATCTAGGGATCATCACTCATTACATTCTTGGAAGAAAAGGACTGTGTTCCAATAAATATGCCAAATATTGCAGGTATTATTTAATTAATTCAATTTTTTTTCATGTAATTCAAAGCCACATACCTGAAATTATTTTTAATTAATGATCATATTGTTTTTGCAGGAAATAATGTTTTTTATAAGAAACTGCATGAGAAGGATTTGGATATTTTTGGGCCCACCATTCATACACGGTGGAATTCCCAAAATGACTAATTGAAAGATGATTTGATGAACCTAATGGTTAACTTGTTTGGTGATACCTTCAACAAAAAAGGTGTCACCACAGTAGCTAGTTTAAATTTGAAATATGTCAGGGTAGATTATAGGGACAATTTGCAAATTAACACTAAGTATGAGCCTCCTCCTATAGTTACAGAGAAGGAGTGGAAGGCACTCATGGATGATGCAAAGGAGAAGACATTGAGAAAAGAATGAAATACTTGACCAATCGGTTCAAGAAGGTATGTCACATATCATATTTTCAATGAAAAATGTTCAATATATATTTTTTACTTTTAAATATATTTAAGTTGTGATATCAAACATATTTGAAACCTTTCATAGGCTCCCCGAAACCTCTAAAGCTACAAAGGAAAGGGCAGAAAAACATGGGCAACACAAACTGGGTCAGGGTGGATATCAAAAACTAAGAGCACGAATTGTAAGAAATGAATGATCATTATTTGTAGCCAAATTTTTTGTAACTGTAGCGAACAATAAAATTATTTATCACTATAGAGAACAAATAACTTTTATGGTGTTATGCATTGTAGGTTTTAACCCAAAGCATCGCTCACTCAGCTCTATATGGCCTACACCACCCCAGGACACCCATTCACAACCCTTGTAACACCCCATTAGACCCCCACACCCTCAAAAAGGCTTAAAAATGAGTAAAAGGGCTTAAAAGCCCCCAAAAAGGAGCCTAAAATACTCTCCTAGGAGCTAAAGCCCTGAAAAAGGGGCTAAAACCCTAAAAGGAGATAAAATTAGGGCAGAAGGGGCTAAATCCCGGACCAAGGGCTTAAAACCCTAAAACCCCAAAAAAGCTATAAAAGGAGGGTGGGGGGTCACTCTCAAAACACTTCTCCCTTGCATACTGTTCTACTACCCATGGATGCCTTGAGACCCTTTGTCTCTCAAGCCACCCACACTCCCTCTCCTCCATATTCATTGAGCCATAGCTCCCCCATCCAAGAGAGGTGCTTCCACAAGCTAGGGCATGGTGGCCCATTTCCACCCAAAGAGAAGGTATAACTGTATTTTCTTGTTTTGCTTATTTTCTTAGTAGTTTCTTTGTTTTCTAACCCATGATTTCATTTTCAAGTTTATTTCCTAACCTATTTTGCAATGATTTCAATTTCTTATAGTTGTTTGCAGGTTATTGGAAGCGGAACCCTAACCTTGTGTGCAGAGGGGTTCTCCATCTTTGCTGTTGTTTCTGCATTCTTTCATTCTGTTTTTCTTTTCAGTCTTTTTCCAAGCAAGAACCTACCATTCTATCCTATAGACAGAAGGGAGCCATTCCTGCCCCTGTAGCAAGGAGAAATCCCTGCTACAGAACTGGCAACCATACCAAGTCGATCCCATAGGATCCTTGGTCCAAATTTTTAAAATTTCAAGTTTTTAAAGTTTTGCCCTAGTTTTTTAAAATTTCATGTCAAATTCAATTTAAATTTAGTTTATTTCTAGTTATTAGTATTTCTGAAGCCTCTGCTAGGCAAATTTGAGTCAGTTTGTCCATAGTACAGGTTATTATCGGCCGGATCTAACTCTGGATCTGAAAAAACCCCAAATCTGGGGCAAGTCACACTTATAGAGCCTGAACAGGGCATGAGGGTGCACTTAATGGCCAAATAGTCATGCCTAAGGCACAGTTAATCCCTTAAAAGGTGTGACCTCACTCAAAAACACAGACCGTGACTGTCTGTGAAATCTGTGCGACCCCCTTGCCTGTTTATGAAAAAAAATTGTGGCCCCCTCGCCAGATTTGATCAAAAATGTGTAGCCTATCAAACAGAGCTTAAATTTCAGTTTTATAGGGACTGTCAGTGCGGCTCAGCCACCTCTGTCCAACACTATAAGTCAATTTCAGTTCCTGTTACAATTTCTTTTACAAACAATGTGTAAATTCCAAGTAAATTTTAATGGCTTAATCAAATGAATGTAGCTTAACTAAAATAAACCTAAAAATAATTTTCTTTCTTACCCTTCATCCTCTACCCAGTCATCACCCTCCAGGGTATTCTGGGATATGATGAAGGGCAATCTCATATAGATTTAGGCCCTTCGTTGAGTATTTTTCCAAACCATTAAAACCGAATGACCTGGAAGGTAGTGGGGGTAGAGAAGGAGGGATTCTCATGGCGCTAAGCATCCTCCCTGTTGACCAGACATGCATCCGGGAGGTGACTTGTGGATCTATGGATGGGATTAGTCCCATTGTGTTGAGAGCCCAACACCTTCTCTTGGTTGAAGAGGAATATCAGTGTGAGGTAGTCATCTAGTTAGGCCATAAACATTCAGGGTTAAGAATTGTATTTGTTTACAAATTTATGATTATTCATTGCATGCACAATAATATGATGAATTCATAAACCATTTGCAGCTACCAAATACTAGAAATGTAGACAAACAAATACATCATACCAAGTAATCAACCCAACTCAGTTCATGACGCTGAGAGAGCCTTAAAATTTATCAATTTACACTAAGTACAAAAAAATTTGCAGTCTTTGAGGACATAAGTCCCTGACTGCTTGAACTATGGGAAGTACTTGGGCTCTACCCAAAAACTCATTGTGAGGAGTACAACAGGAACCCCAAAGTAGCTGGCCATTGAGAGGAATTGCCAAGCGAAATGGGAACCGACCCCTTCCGATTGAGTAGAAACACCTGTGAGGAAAAATCCAAGCGTTATCTTTTGGCAGTCTTTGTGGCCGAGTGACCACCTACAACCAATAGGAAGCCACTAAAAATGGGGTCCAAATATCATTCCCATCAGTTTGATAAACATTTAACACAATTGATCCTCCATGCTCTTGCTCGCGCCTAAGAGGTGAACCACCACCATTCAGAACACTCAACCGACACTGGTGAAATCGTTCTCAGTGATCTCCCACTCCATCAAAAGGCCACATAGACTCTGATTCAGATTTAGACCCATATCAGTTTGAACTAGATCTACATACCACACCATCAAGTCCCATGGCTGGTGCAAACCCAGATCCATTTTCTTGCATAACCTTAGCAAGTGGACCCATGTCCACACCACAACCTATCACCCACAACCTGGAAAGTGGCCCAAGCATAGTCATGCAGACTGTCATCAGTCAGCTGCCACCACCTATAGTGGCCAGGCAAGTTGGCCCACTTGCAACACATGGGGGCAGTGGCCCTTCCACACACACTACCCCTCCTGCCACATAGGGGGGCAGTGGACCATCAACTTACATTTCCCCTACTTTCACACATGGGGGAAATGTCCCTGCCACTCATATAGTCCCTCCCAAAACATTTGGGGGCATTGGCCCATCCACAATGGTGCCACTGAAAGTTCCCCTAGCTGTGCATATGCATTATGCACCTGCAAATCCCACCACCATCACAGCTCCATCCCGCATCAACCTGGGGTCAAATATTCCATTCATGGCTCGTCTTAACCTGCCTCATTTGGCTCAGTTAACAAACGACCCCATCTGCCACCAAGCTTTCTAGCCACCCATGCCAACTAAGTTTCCATAAGACATCCCCAAGTTTGAAGGCAAAGCAGGGGAATGTCCCCAAAACCACATAATGACATTCCATCTATGGTGCTCTTCAAACAACACCATAGATGATTCCATCAGACCGAGGCTATTCCAATGCACCCTCACAGGTGGTGCGACCAAATGGTACATTGAGCTACTGCATGCCAAATACCCAGAATTCAACTCCCTAGCCTTCATGTTCCTACAGTATTTCCAACTCCCTATTAGATATGACAAGGGGGTGGAGATCCTGTTATCCTACCATCAAAACACTGCCACTCATATAACTGACCACATCCATGAGTGGCGGCGACGCCATAGCCTATGCAAAATCCAACTTGATGACAGGATCTTCTTGGATTGGTTCCTTCAGACCTTGCTCCCACCCATAGCAAAGGACATCACATACGAACGTCCTTAATCTGAAGAAGAGGCCATACTCAAAGCTCAACAATTTGACCTGATCTATGCTCAGTCTGGATATCTATACACCGTCATTCCAGACACTCCCCATCCAAGTACCTCCTACCGCGATGCACCAGAGGCATCCCATGCTGCAGATGGAATCATAGGATCAGTCTCCCAATAGCCACAACACCGATCGAACCCACCTGTAGTTCCATCACAACCAAGCAACATTGCTAATGTTGCTTACCAAAACCAATCTTTGAACTACGCAAGAATGATGTGCCAGTCCGGAGCAACAAATTCCTATGCACAACCTGTGCCACCATAGCAGGATCAGGCCATGGCTTGTCCAACACAGCAGTATGTGGGGAAAATTCCCAAATTTGTGGCACCACCAGTGAAACTAGTTCAAGCCCCCACCCATGCTCCACCCGCTCCATTGGGACAAGTGTTCGCACAACAAAACCGTCCCAACCAGCCTGCCCCCAACAACCAATAAGGGCAAGCTAGAAATAATTGGCCTCGGAATCGAGCCAACAACCAACCGTAGGGAGGTGGTCAACAATCAAATCCTCCTAACAATGCCACGGAAAACCGTTCGGCCCAAGCCCCCCATGAAAAAATGCACCAAGACGCAATGCCTCGTTGCGCACAAACCAACCATGCACACTCTGTGATGTTTATGGGAACTACACATTTGAGTGTCCCCTCATGGGTCATGCTAAGCAGGCCATTCAAAATGAGGTTCAACAGGCCACCAATGTTGCAAATCAAGCCCAACCCAACCCAACACCACAAGGACCTCCTCCTATGGTGCTTCAAAACCCACTACTGGTCCAAGGATTGGTGGCAATTTCACCCCCTCCCCAACCCAATTCCAACTCTCTAGGGGCACCTCCCATGATCGAAACATGTGTTCACCACTTGCTATCCATGACGACTAAAGAGGTCAACTTAAAAACTAGACAGAATCAGTACGGTACCACCACTGAACCCACTAACACATCATCGACATATACATACAAGTCAGTCAACAAACCTCTTCAATTACCCCATTTCCCATGCCCCCCCACACGCTGAATCACCAATAGCACCATGGCTAGAGCTGCAGTCAGCTATAGAATTGTGGATGATTTGGCCCAAACACCAACCACCATGTCTACTCTTGAGGTACTTAAAACATGCCCAACACAGCAGAAATACTTATTAGCCACCCTTGGGGCAGTAGACCCCTCTGACTCCAAGTTGATCACATTTGACACAGACAATGAAGAACCATTCATGTTGTCCACCATACCCTTCTAAATCCCAGTGTCTATCCGGAACCTGGTTGTGCACCGGTGCATAGTGGATGAGGGGGCATCCACGTGTGTTATGTCCACCTTGGTTTGGCAGAAACTTGGATCACCAATTCTGCAACCATCCTCCACAACTCTGCGGGCTTATTATGGACATCCCACTAAAGCCTAAGGAATCCTCCCCCATGTCCCCATCACATTAGCTGGGAAGACAGTGCTGATGGACATAGAATTCTTCAATGCTCAACTGGACTATAACCTTCTCCTCGGAAGAATTTATATGTACGCCATGAGAGCGGTCGCATCAACTGTATTTCGTCTCATGATGTTCCCCCATGATGGGAATATTGTGATGGTTGATCAACTCACTTATCATGATCCACAAGGGTTAATGGCACCCACCAACGTTATCCTGACCATCACCACTATTGATCCATAAGGGATGAATACACATGCCATTATCATCCTTGCAATCAACACCATGGTTGAAAACACACAAGCCTCCCCATTGTTGAATGTGGGCCCTGGGTTGTTTGTCGATACCACCATGATGGCTACTTTCCCGTTAGTGTCACCACCACTGACACAAAATGAAACTACAGACTTGTGCATGGTCTCACCAAGCACCACTGCACCCAAACAGCAACGACAGCCGTATCCCCAACCACAACCACAACATCATCTGTAGCCACAACACCAATAGTAGCCACAACATCACCTGAAGCAATAGCATTATGCACAACCACAACCAAAACTACGTCCTCACATGCAACCAACAGGAAGTTATCTAGGCTTATCTCCAGTCCATACAATTCCCTTCCTCTTTCCCTCACTTGGTTTCATGAGTAAGCCGGTAATGGCCACCTTAAACCTACCAAACTTTACATTGGGAATTCCAATATGGTATCTTCATCCCCTAGCTCAACCACCAATGCCCTAGGTTGTCTTAACCCTGGTGCAACCCATTGAGGTTGTGTCTCACCCTCCACCTGGTTCGCAAAATCCAACTGACACACCCACACCCACATCGTCCCACCCGAAAGAGGCCAGGGGAAAGAATGCCAAAACTAGCATAGAACCTCAATCGATCCTGCCTTGCACTATCTGCAAGCAATAGGGCCATCCAACTTAGAATTTCCCTGAGATCCCAATGATCCGCATGCATTTGAACGCCATGGATACAAATGAAAACCTCCCCATGGTTGAGCTTCCAAGCGCGCCAGTAGCAAGAAATAAGGCATTGAGAACAAACCATGCTTGCGCCCTCTGTGGCTTGTATGGACATTATTCTCACCATTGCCAAGAATTTCCCAAGTTTTGATTGGCTTTAAACAACCTCCGTCAACATTCCCTTGAGTCTGAGATCACCCTGATCGAAGAAGTTCACCCCCCACCTCCTTCTCCAGACACCATTTCCATTTAGATGATGTCCAGTTCATCTGCACCACTCATCTCCACCGTCACTTATGGTCCATCATACCTATCTCTTCCGTTGTTTCCCCAACCACAGCCTCAACCTCAGTTACCAAGGAAAAAGTGGGGTTCATTCCCACTCAACATGATCCTTTTCCTTTTCCTTTTCTCTTTCCTTTTCCTACCATCTGAGATCGTGAGTAAGTATTTCTTGGCAACCCACAATCTACACGATTTCACATGGGGAGATCCTATGTGGTACCTTGAACCACCTACCCTACCTCCAAGTCCATCAAAGACTCCTACCGTCTCGAGGCCTACCCCTCTTCCTCCAACAAAGATTGGGGACAAGGCCACAAAAACCACAACCAATAGCATTTACATGATCTTTAGCACCAGTCCCCCTTCCGTCTCATCACATGTGGAAGATCCACCTGATCTATCACGGGACCACTTACGCAATGACGGAGAAATCTATAAGACAGCCTCTAGTTTTACCCCATTCCCTTTAAACCATAGTATGGAATCGATTCTTCCCATAAAAGACTAGATTTTATAACCCCGCCTTGCCAATGACCTTCGTCTTGGCAAGGGGGCATACCTATTCATTGACTCTAATGGACAACTCTTGGAGAACCCCCGCAATGGGCTCTACCTCAAGAAATTTTACGCTTAAACATCACCAATGAGTCACTTCATTTTATTTTCTTGTTTTTTAATGTTTTTCAGCACAAATCAGGGGCAGCACCATCAGTTGCTAATCCAAAGTCACCCGGAACCAGTTTGAGACACCTCTCACACCTCCGGGCTCAAATTTCCATTTCCTGATGAGACCATTGTCTCATGTTTAATAAATAAATTTCAGACCACTTTCGTCAAGTCACCTCAATTTATGAGCCATGACATGATGATGCAAGTGTCTATGGACCTATACTTGTATCACACTTCCCGACCGCTACTCATGCGAGTCTTCGGGCCACCGCCTATTAAGGAATGCTATTTTTTACTTTTATTTTGTATTTTAACACATAGTTGTCTCTTCCATCTAACACACCTTACACGGACTTCTGGACCATTGTACACAAAACAATTTATTTTTCTTGCATGTATTTGGCATATAAGTTCCCCGAACTTGCACTCACATTGCATGTAGTCAAGTCTGTCCACCGCAACACACACACACACTCTCTTGACCTCTATTCGAGAGCCACCTCGGTTTGCATGCCTTTGCTGCATCGACCCACGAGCCTCTGCCGCGATCTATCCCATGCATGTATTGGTATCTTTGAGAGCCTTCTGCTCCATCCATACTACACGGATGATCTTTGGACCACTGTCCACTGTCACGACATGGGGCACCACTTGTGCCACCACAATCGGTTGACCATACTGGAGATTCATTTAAGCTCTTTTCTAACTCCTTAAAACAATGAAAATATAGGCAAGCGCAACTGCTTCCTTTCCCGCTTGCTAAAGTATAGGAAAGGGCATCTTCATCGTCTCGTTTACCTCCTTTTGCAGACCATGTAGACCATTAATTGAAAAGGACCTCCTTGGCACACTCAAGCCAAGATCGTTCCCCTCTACATACTTTTATGATTTCTTGGGCAGAGGGTCTGCACCTTACGAAAATATCACTATAGGTTGTTGTTAAGCTCTTTTCCAGCCTTCTCATCAAGGAAAGATTGCCAAGCAAACTTGGTTTCATTCATGCTCATAAAAGTATCTGAATGACCGTCCAGTCAGTATAGGTTTAACCTTTTCCAGCTTTATTGGACTACCAATGGTAAAGAAGTCTCTCATCTCCTATAGGATGGGTGAGCTCTCCTATGTATACTTTTATCCTTTTTCAGGCTCAGGAGACTACCAATGAAAAAATCCCCCAATGGAGTCTTCTTTGTGCTTTCAGACTCTCTAAAATTGAAAGCACCATCTAGCATTTACCTTCTCTGGCTCGCCAAAAATCCATGAGATCATACCACAACAGTGTCCCTAGACACCACCCCATAGAAAATAGTTTGGAATCTTTCCCACATTGGATCTCCTTTGTTCAGATTACTTTGCAATGTGTCTTCCTTGGATCCCATCAATATCAAAAGTGTCCACCTCCTCCAAGTATTTCCCATCTGCAGTGACATTCCTGGTATTGTAGCTATGATCCCATTCCCATGAGTCAGTTTCATTTGCTCCCTGGTCCGACCTACCATCATACTCTGAACAAAGGAAGTTTGAGTCTACCGCACTCCCCCTACCCATGTTCAATTCTTTCCCTCCCCCCCCATTTGGTGGGTCAGTCCGCAGATTGTCTCACACTTTTTGGTTATTTCCCTTGCGCTTTTGGTCAAGGAAACATCATTTCCTTTACTAGGGGCAGGTCTCCCTCTTTCAACAGCAACACACATATTCTAGAGGATAGACCCAGAGATCCCTGTAGCTTGGTTTCATTAACATCATTTATGAGTTCCTTGGACCACTTGAGAGGAGTTCTTAGTGCCTCTCGAGATGGTTGTTTCTCACGTGCTCGACTCCAACTACATTATCGTACTGTTGAGATTCGTATAGGTTTTGGTTCGCACAGTACTTGGTTGAATACCCCAGATGTCACCTGACTCTGCCACATTGATGAGTCCACTCGAGGGACCTAAAATAGGTTATGTCCCTTGTGATTTTCGGGTTGCGTTGGAGACAATGTTCAGAAGCCCCAACAGTTCTTTTATATAGATTTATGATTGATGCAACATACTTGTACCACAGAGACTCTGACTCTCAATCAACGAGTTCATACAGCTATGTACTATTCTAGATCCAACAGACCATTAGTCATGAAGATATAGCATTCCATGAGAATGCCATCGGTCCAATGTACCAGATTAGTAGTGTATTCAGCCTCACATTTGAGGCAACCATTATTGTATCATCAGTTGTATATGATCGGCTCTTGTATTTTAGAGCATAGATCAAATTATTCTTTTAACATTGTCATGAGCATGGGGATGCCCTCCTTGTCCATATACATGTCACACATTGTTTGTATCTCACCAATTGATGGGAACCATATTAATACAAAAACCAAAAGCCACCATGCCCTAGCCCTGGAAGCACCACCTCTACGCAGTAAATCCTATGATGTCCGTTGGCCATACGATGAGCTCCTACCCTCACACATCTAGGGGCAATATATTAACCCAAAAATTCCCTCACTCAGCTCTACATGGCCTACACCACCCAAGGACACCCATTCAAGACCCTCGTAACACCCCATTAGACCCCCACACCCTCAAAAAGGCTTAAAAATGAGTAAAAGGGCTTAAAACCCCCAAAAAGGAGCCTAAAATACTCTCCTAGGAGCTAAATCCCACAAAAAGGGTCTAAAATCCTAAAAGGAGCTAAAATTAGGGCAGAAGGGGATAAAAGCCCAAAAAGGGGGCTAAAGCCCAGACCAAGGGCTTAAAACCCTAAAACCCCCAAAAATATATTAAAGGAGGGTGGGGGGTCACTCTCAAAACACTTCTCCCTTGCATACTATTATGCTGCCCATGGATGCCTTGAGACCCTTTGTCTCTCAAGACACCCACACTCCCTCTCCATCTTCATTGATCCATAGCTCCCCCATCCAAGAGAGGTGCTTCCACAAGCTAGGGCATGGTGGCCCATTTCCACCCAAAGAGAAGGTATAACTATGTTTTCTTGTTTTGTTGATTTGCTTAGTAGTTTCTTTGTTTTATAACCCATGATTTCATTTGCAGGTTTATTTCCTAACTTGTTTTGTAGGTATTTTGATTTCTTATAGTTGTTTGCAGGTTATTGGAAGTGGAACCCTAACCTTGTGTACAGAGGGGTTCTCCATCTTTACTGTTGTTTTTGCTTTCCTTCATTCTATTTTTCTTTTCAGTCTTCTTCCAAGTAGGAACCTACCCTTCTGTCCTATAGATAGAAGGGAGCCATTCCTGCCCCTGTAGCAAGGAGAAACCCTGCTACAGTAGGGAAATGCTTTTCAAGAATAAACTACTGAAGAAGACTTGAGTCTCGGCTTCAAGTATGGTTTTCAAAATGTGTTGGAACATCGAAAAATATTGGGGAAAATCCCAATTTCCCATTTATGGACATAGATGTAAATAAAACCATATGTGCATGTTCAATTTGTTCACATTACTTTGGACTTGAATTTTGTGTTATGTCAAATTTGTATATGTGAAAAATAAATTTCTTTTTTTTGTTTTCAGGGTGAGAGCAACAAAAGCAATGGTTGTAGCAATACCTAACATGTACGACATGATGGTGGGGAGCTGCCTCATGTTGGTGGTGATAAACCTAGGGATGATTCAGGTATGTATGCTATAAAATAGAAGTATTTATTATGATTTCAAATATATAATTGATGATGTGTAGTAATAAATTTTACTCTGTGAATGACAGAGCATGTACCTACTCATGCTCAAATGGAAGAGGAACAAATGGCAGAACCAATGAACACTCTATATGTCTTAGCTAGTCATCCAACAGGTAAACATCATTGTAATGATACTGGAAATAATGATGTCCCTCTCTAGCGAGCTCCACACCCTACTATTTAACGTACCAAAAGTATGGTACGAGAGAGCATGCCCACACAATCAACATAAAGAAAGGGCATGATAATTTCAATGTTAAATGACAACGAATTATATGTCCCCATCTTTGACTTTATGAAAAAAATCAAAACACAAAAAATGTAGTTGTATACATTTAATATTTTATTTGTATTAGTCGAAGCATAGCTTATTTTTCATAATTCCTGACATCTTTTGAGGACTATGGTTATCCTCAAGGGGTTGGCTACCCATTCCTGAGTTAACCTAAGGAAGATGATATGACCACATGAGCTTCCTTATCTAGTGATGATGATTATGAGCTTCCATGCTTTACATGAGACACATGAACCATATGTCCACCTACAATTGAGAAGGTCGAGAAACCTACCCTCACATTGACTTTATGTGCATGAGCCTATTATGATGTCATGTTGCGTTGTTATGTTACCTTGACTTGAATTTTTACTTGTATGTGATGTTTATCCTTGTGATGACTCGTGATTGACCCTTGCATGGTAACAGTGCGCTATAAAACCCTTAAATGTTGATGTCCAACTTATTAATGACTAGTGTGACCCCTTAGGGGGGTTTTCCACCCTTGCATTGACCTTAAGATCCCTCCTTAGGTGCCATCCAACATAGCGCTACCATATGTGACTTTTTTGGATTACTTTGCTGTCGTTTTTTATTGAGATTTGGTCGTACTATTGTGTTGCTACTGTTTTTTATTTGTGACAGTTGGATGGTCTATTTTAGGATCTTTTCCGGTTCTGGGTTCTCTCCTTTCACACGTATGTTTGTCTAGTTAAATAGCATGCAAGTAACCTAACACTAATATGTTGAAGTCTATTTAAAAGCATGCTTTTCTGAGGATAAGGGAGCTCTGCCCTAACATTTTTTTTTGAGTTATCTTATGTTGATTTTATAATTGGTTTAAATCTAATATATCATGCTACTATTATGTATTGTTGTCTTTCATTAACAACTTAGATCTGATATAGACCGCTACTCTTATTACTGTTATTGTTTTAAGTACTTTAATGGTTATTGTAACTCACTATTTTCGGGACATACTGGACATGAAGGATATTGAAGGAAGGTTTTTCTATGATGGACATGCTTGTCTCATTGTTTAAGCTTTGAGTTTGAATATTTGAGAAAAATAATTATAAAATACAAATGAGCTGAATCTACCTGAGAGTTTGTAGCTTTTCTCAAAATGAGCTCAAATTTGCATTAAACATTTTTATGGATCTTGTGTCTTTAGAGTGGCAACTTGTGTAGTCCAATTGACCCTAGTTAGTTTTATTTCCTTTGTGAATTTGTTGTTCTTTCCTATTTGTTTTTTAACCTTAATTGAATTACCTTAATTAATCTACAACCCTAGATAGCCTAATCAACTTTAAAACCTTAATTAATCTAGTGGAATTCTCTTATTAACTTTTATTCCTATCCTCCCCTCCCATGGTTTATCAGTTTTTCCCCAAAATGGAGTGGTGACTCTAGTCCCTCCTTCCTATTATGGTAGTGTGGTGCCTCACTCTAACTGTAACACTACAAAGCTATGTAATATTAACTTGTATTTCGATTAAATGAGTGCAAATTAGTGAAGTATCCATTGTGTTAGTTTATTTCATTATGTAATGTTTGCAATATAAGTTGTAATAAAGGGAAATATTCCCATGCATTTTATTAAAGAAGGAAAGCACATGATTGCTTAGAAGGGATAATGTGGCGCATGTTTCACAAGTGGAAAAAAGGAAAAAAAGAAAAAAGGTAAGTGAAGTGAATGTGCTTGTGGGAAGGAAGGGTTTCCTATCAATTGATTGAGTTGCGAATTCTTTGTGCTTATTTAGTATTTAGCAGGCTTCTTTGCCTTGTTAGTCGTTACTTCTTCTTTCTCAGTTTGTGAGGGTTTGGAGGTTTTGATGAATGTTTTTTTTTCTCAGCAATTGTTTGGGGTTTGGGATGAGTGAGAGAGTTTCCCTTGTCACACTTAGGCCCTCAACTTGGGGGTGTATTTGTAAAGTGCGATCATATCGCTAGGTGGAAAACCTCTATAGGAGAATCATTCTACAAATTTGATCCCAAATTAACTATTTTCTCCTATGATTTTTATGTGGATGTACCCTTATTTCCCTATTCCTCTTTTATTCCACAAGACATCAAACAAGGTGTTTTTGGTGTACATCATGTTACTACCTATATTGCATGGGTGTCCACCAAGGACTTATGAAGCTTTCTGGGCATAAAAGAAACCTGTAGAAACATTCTAGGAATTAATTTCTCAAATCCCAGCAACCCAATGTGTGTGAAATAGAAACAACAAGTCTGATCCCTCAAGTATGGGAAAACTTGGGTGTGAAAACAACCTTAATTCTCCATGATTGTGTATCTAATATGCAATGAAGAGCAAAATTTTTAAATCATGGTTAATTTCAGCAGTAATAGGACTAATTCATAATTATGGGTTGAATTTGAGGATTAATTTCCAATTCTGAGCACCCATGCAATAGTGTGTGAATGTCTTGGGCACATTGGGAGCATTTCTGATCCCATCTAACAAAAAACCGAGTGTTCAAACTCAATGTATTCACCACTGAGCATGATAATGGAATTTATTCTATGCTAGAAATGGTTCAAACTTCAAATTCTGAGGTAGCATAACATAGAACTGAAATATTGAACTTGTTAATTTGTATGAGGTAGGAAAATGGAGGTAAGATATGATAGAAGGATGAAATTAAAAGTAGGATATTTGGGCTGGATGGATGTTTATCAATCCTTTGAGGATGCATGAGTTCCATTTTCTCATTTTTATTGCTAATAATATTTCTCAAGACTTAAATAAATCATATACTAATAAGTAATAGGCTATGTGCTTGAAATATATATGCTATCCTATACAGTTTCGAGGAGGACATAAGTTTTGAGGAAGACATTTAGTCTCTAATACTTGTTTCCTACCAACTCATTGTAAGAGCCTATAGGTATTCCTATTTTTGAAGTACAATCCTTGCTGGGAATTCTAGGGTAAAATAGCTAGTCTCAAACATCTCACTAACCTCCATATGTTACCCACCAACACTAAATTCTAATACTTGTGTGGATCCTGCATGGACACTTATTATAGACCTACATGGAAGTATACACTATGAACACTTGAAAAATACTAGTGTCTCTCTTCTCTGGTGGTGTACCCCCTTTGAAATGTGGTCTCTCTCACCATTAGCTAGTCTCAAACAACTCGACAACCTACTATTATTTGGAACCACTGGTGAAACTGCTAGATGCATCAAGTTCCTTATTAGTTGAGTGCATGTGAACAACTTGTGGAAGAAAATGAATTAAAGTGAAGCAGCATTGTGATGTTGTCATTGATGCATGCTTACCTTTTATGAATTTACTAGATTAATATTGATACATTCATTATGCGGGAATATCCTTACATGTCATGGGAATTTCAATGATCTGCTGGCATTTCAATGATTTTCCTGCGGGCATATTTCCACCTCTATTTCATGCATTTTGGGGTTCAACGAGAATTTATCTATTACCCTACAGGCATGTTTAACTAGCAGCTGACATTTTATCTTAGTCTTGCATGCATAATGCAATACATGTGGGCATTATGTACATCAAGTGCGGGCTTTAAATTTCTTCAAAATATTTCACTAACTCAGAGTTATACCTAGAAGCAGGGTTGATAGGGTAGCAATATGGTTAGATAAAGAAAAGGAAATAAAGTGAAGCAACATTGTGTTATTCTCATTGATGCATGCTTACCTTTTATGAATTTTCTAGATCACTGTTGATACATTAATTATGTGGGCATGTCCTCACATGTCATAGGAATATAATATTCATGTGTGGGTGCTTACATACTTATGCGGGCATGTCCTTACATGTCACATGCATTTCAATGATCTGCTGGCATTTCAACACCTGATGCAAGCATCTTTCCACCTCTATTTCATGCATTTTGGTGTTCAATGAGCATTTATCTATTACCCTATGGGCATGCTTAACTAGCTACGGGATTTTTATCTTAGTCTTGCATGCATAATCAAATACTTGCAAGCATTATGTCCATTAAGTGAGGGATTTAAATGTCTTCGAAATATTTCACTAACTCAGAGTTGTACCTGGAAGTAGGGTTGATAGGATGTAGGTGAAGTATTTTTTGTATAAAACCATCCATCCTAATCAATCTGTGGAGGGAATATAGGAGAAAACCTTGAATATGTCTATCAATAAAACCCTACATTGAATTTGTGGAGGGAAGATAGGAGCAACTCTCATACACACAAAGCATTATATATTCTTCTAGAAAATGAGTCAATAGATTAAATGAAAGTAGTTGGATTACCGAAGACATCTCTGCAAGAAAAAAATATACTTATACTGGATCTAATATTGGTTTTTAGAAACCTGGTTCTGAATTTTCCTTAGCATATGCTTTTCCTGATGCCTTAGTGACCTTTACCTTCACTTATGGGTCTTGATATCAATATTCCAATGTCCCTCTGCATAGCTTTTGGAGATGAAGGGGGTAAACCTTGAGGATATAAAACCCCCAAATCTAGGATACCATTAAAATTAAGTTGAATCCCTCCACCCACCCAATAAAAAATGACCTGTAGGAAGAATTTGTATTATAAAAATTGAGTGAAACAAGAAATTGATTGGTGTCTGGTGCAGCTTAAGGGTTTTTCCACGCTCACAATCTACCTTTCTAGTTGTGTCAAGGAAGGGTTTCGCTGAACGAACAAGAGATACCTCCTCTGCAAACTTGGAACCTCCTTTGCGACCTCGAGCCTATTTTGTGGGTGAGGTAACCGAAAAAACTCCTCTGTGACCTCGAGCCTACTTCGTGGGTGTTGTAAGTGAAAGATGTAAAATTTCGTTGTCGCGACAGGGGGAAGGTAAGATGGATATTTTTAATTGTTTTTTATTTTTTTAATGTTTGTTAATTATCGTTGTCACCATAGTTAGTGGGATTATCATGATAACTATCTTTATGTCCATCATCGTCATCATAGAGAAGATCACAGCGAACATCATGGTCAATAGACCCTTTCTTGAAAAACAATTGTTATATGAGTGTAATATCATGACCATTTCGAAGTTTGACACACAGAGGATGCTTAATAAATACCATCTCATGGTTCCTATTTCCTATGCCATTGTCAAAGGGCATACTACAACATGAAAAACCAAAATAGTGGGTGTTTTACGACCTAAGTTGTACTTAGTGGTTTTTCATCAAGTGAGCCTGGTGAACCGGACAGGGTTAACTTGTTCGGACTTCAGAAGACCTGTGGAAGTACTTCTAGGAAGTGCTTGTTGTACTATATCACATGTTCATACCCCATGGGGGAATTGTAATAAATGTTCTAGCATGATAGTGTCTATAAAAGACTCAGTCTCTTAGACTTTATTTGTCAATCAGATCAGCCCAAGTTGTTTTTTCCCTTGGTTATTATTGGTTGTTGAATAAACGACTGATAATTTTTGAGTTTTTCACTCCATACCTCCACTGTTGGGGTGGTCGGCTTGGCATTTAGGCCTATTGAGTTTATTAGAGTCTATGTGTCAATGTATAAACATGCTAGACATCATGGTCGAGTCATATGAACATGTCTAAGTCCCCCTAGGTTTTTTCAATTTTTCATTTTTTTAGTTTCTTCAGTCTTTTTTATTAAAAATTTAATTTTTCCAAAACTTAGGCTATTTTTTAATAGTTTAATTGGAAAAATTGATTTTGCAATAAAAGTGGGCCAAATAATCAGTTTCAGTCATGTAGGTGCTCATTTTCAAGCTAAGAGCACCATGTAAACCCATGGACCCTCTATTTCCTAGTTTTGAGTGATTTTCCATCACCTAGGTCAGAAAGCCCCAAAAATCAAGTATTGATGATTTTAATTAATAAATTTATGAATAATGGAGCAAATTCAAAATCATAGATCAATGGATTCTCTGTCGATTTGATTGAAATAAGTCAGATCTGAAGTAGATTGACTGGATCTGACAAATCCTTGACTAAAGGAGGTGATCAAATCAGATCCAGAGTTGATCTTCAGCAACCTTTATGGGGAATTTCACCCTCCCTCTCTCCTCCACACGTTTTTGGCTCATCTATATAAGTTTTGGTGGATGCTTCAATCAACAGGTTGAGGTGTTAGTCAGATGAGCCCCCCGATTGATAATTGCACTCGGTGAGACTCAGATCTGGCTCAGCTAGACACAGATCAGGCATTTATTGACTCTCCTTCAGCTGATTTGATGTGTCTCCTTGGGATTTGCACCCCCCCTGGGCTGGATCTCCTAACTTTTGTATATATCTAAGCACAACAGCCTCTTCCAAGCTACTTAGAGTTGGATTGAAGGGCTTACTATTGTAATTGTGTATTGATCATAATTTGTGAATAAAGAATCTTTTGAGGCTATACCATGTAGTGCATGTGTTTGTGTGGATTCTCAGTGTTATGCTGCTAACGTGGTAACTGCAATTTCTTTCCAAATTCTGTGCCGCTTTTGTGTTCTCGCTTCAAGGATTCGGTCGAATCAAGTAAGGGTGTAAACTAGGCAAGTTAGATTGCTTGATCTTGTTTATCCATATGATGTATGCTCAAGAATTTCAGTTATATGCTTAAATAAGATTATTTTTGCATGATCTTTCATTTTTGTTGCTTTATACATCTATATCCAGATCTCATGAGGTGTTGTTAAGGCTTGTGTTATCTAGTTGCAGGTTTCTAATTGGATGAAGGTGTGGATCAAGATTGATGCCATTCCTTATCCAATAAGCTCAAGACTCTATCCCTCAATGCTCCACAAAAGGGCCTCCCTTCAGCTTGCTCCATTCAAGCAACGAGCCGACCTTCTCTCCTCTTCTCATTTCTTAAAAATTCAATCTTTCGGTTACCTGTCTCTCCCTCTTATGATCAGATCTAGTTCTAGGAATTGAATATATATTATTAGATCTATTTCATAAGAGTCTTTCTTCTTATATCTGCAATTTCATAAAGAATATCATTTCATAAAGATAGATCTAGGTGTAGGAATTGCCTTTTTTGCAAGTAGCTAAGTCATAGATCTAAAACTTTCTCATAAGGTAGTTTCTTTTTAGTTCTTTAAAGATTAATATTCTGCAATAAAGTGCACATCTTATTTGCTGCCCAAAAATCAAGCCAATATCCCAAGGAAAGCTTGCTTTCCTTGGTTCCTTTTTGCATAACTAGATTACCCCAATTTAACAAAATTTTACTTAAGTTTTTTTTCGATAACTAGTGTAGTAACCCAAAACACTTTCAAAGTGTGTTTGGGCATATTTGATTCTGATTGCTCGCTTTTTTTTATCAGTTCCAACAAAAAAGAGGAGGAAACTCTACCAAATTTCCAACTCTTGGATGAATCGGAGCTTCCCGAAAACTTCCCCCACCACCCTGTTTAATTCTAGCTTGTTACAAGCTTGTTGTAATCCTTTGGATCCCAGATAACAAGGACCAAAGTGCATCAATTTTAATTTTCTGATATTGTAAATTGATGCTGATAAAAATAAAGGGTCCTTTCGAATAGGCTCTTTCGAGCCTATTCACCATCCCCCCTGGGGGGATTTGCGTCGATGTCAATTTTTTACCTTTTGCTCATATCTTTTCAAACTAGCATAGCTCTAATCTACATGATAGTATACTTGGATTCATTATCAATTTCATTTTCCACATTTGATATTTCAAAGTAATCTTAATACTTACCCCACGACTTCTCGATTGACTTGAAAGGGGAAAGAGATGCATGGTAGGACTAATTAGAAAACCAGAATTGTGTATCTGTGTTTTAATTTCTATAATTTGTTTCTTCACCTATTATAAAATTAACCCCTCCTTTATTCCCCGATTGAGATCCACTTGGATCGAAAGAGGATTCTGGAGGGTTTTCTTTTTAACAAGAACACCCATTTTTAAAATCTACTAAAATTGACAAGACTCCAGTTTGTATGCTCTGCACTTGGCTGTGGTTCATCCGATTAGTCAAGATGTATCAAAAGCATTTGAGTGACTAGAATAATTAGGACTCACTCTCCCAAATTTACAAACCATAAGGTGAAAATACAACACCTAGATCAAACCATTACGGTGGCAAAATACCCAAAGGAAGCGGGAACTTCTGAAAAGTGACCTCGGGGCGCCGATCCTTGTCACACCCTAACGGGTGCGTTATGAACAATAGCCCCAGAGACTCCATTCAGCCTACATATTCCTTGCGGGTAGCCATGAAGGTTTAGTTTTGGACATACTCCAAGTACTCTCGGGTATATCTGGAGTCCACCCCTTCGCCTAATTTTAATCAACTCACACCTCACATTAACTTAAAATGTACCAAGAGGAAATTGCAAAACATTCACTCCAAGCACATACAAGTACATTGATTTTATTTTGACCCCATTCTAAGGAACTAGTTATTTTCTTGCTATATATATATATATATATATATATATTGTGGCTCAGCATTGTGCTTTCATGCGCTCATTTTTGTATCTTGTCATCTTGGATTGTTTATGGTTAAATTCCAAACTCCTACTTAACTCATTCAGTTTAACATCACCGTACTAAGTAATTTATCCTTAGTAACTTAATAGGGTCTACCCCCCTTGGCTTCGTTAGGATTTGAGCCTAAACGGAGGAGGTAAGAACAAGGTGATAGCCTTGACTCGAGACTTGCCCCCAAGGACACACCGAGTGGCTTGAATATTTCTGCCACGTGACCCAGGTGTGTGTAAGGCGACAACATTTTTTGGCGCCGTTGCCGAGGATAAATCATTTTATTCCCGAGTAAAACTTTTGTTTTCTTCCTTTTTGTTTTTGCTTTGTTTGATTAATGCTTATAGTAGATCTTTAATTTTCATCTAGCGACTCCATTGACTTTTTTCCAGTTTTTATTTTTACAAAGAAAAGAAAAATAATTTTTGTGAAAATATTTATAAATGCTTATTTTTCTTTTTCACATGGAGACTCCATTGAAGGGATAAAACCCTATTTTCTCATAAACTTGTGAAGTTTTGTTGTGTGTAGATGAGCCCATGCAACATGTTAAAACCTTTAAAGCTCATCACTTGATAGATCCACCTTTTCAGTAAGGTTTAATCATTATATCAAATGGATACTATTTTGGATGAATTAAAGGAGAAATATGGTGCCCAGTTAACCTTAATGTTTCAACCTATCGGTTTCTCAAACATCCTAGGTTTTCCTAACTGTTGTGATGGTTTGGGGGATGCATATAACCGGCTTCCAACATTTCATGGAGATTATGGTGCCTCAGCCATCTAGCATGTCAAATCTTTCCTTCAGTTGATTGTTGACTTCAATATTCTTCATGAAGACAATATGACGGAAATGTTTGCTGGTACTTTTTAGGGTGAGGCTTTTTGTTGGTTCTATCAGGGCCTTCCTAATAAATGTATAACTTCTTTTCCAAGCTTCCTTTGGATGTTTTTAGAGAAGAGGCATGATGGTAGGGGTAGTATGAGTGGTTTGAAAAAGTTCCTTGAAAAGATCTTTACCTTCTACCTATCTGGGACAGAGTATCACACGGAAACATATGATGGACCTTTTTCCATGAAACAAAGTATTGAAGACTTGGAATCACTTCTTGAACATTTAAGTGAAGAGTAAGTTCATGATACTCCCGTCAAAAGGCATCCTAGTAGTTATTTAAGAAAGGAAGCAATTAAGCATCTTTTAAAAGAATATGAGGTATCTCCCAATACACAACAAGATTCTGAGGAAGGGAAAATCCAAGATGATCCTATTGAAGAGTCCCGAGAGGAGCCCATGATGGAACACATTGTTGAAGACTCTCCTCATGTCACCATAGCTGAAGACATTGAAGATTTGATGTATTCTCAAGTATGTTGCAATGCTGATATCTTTCTAGAAAGGCCTCTAGAGAAACCCACTAAGAAACACATCCCAAGTGATCCCATTGAACATGTCCAAAAAATTTCTTCGATTGAAGATAATATTGAAGATTCTCTTCATGATATCATAACAGAGGCCTATAAAGAAACTTATGTTAAGATCAGTATGGTGTGTGGTGACACTAGACCTTGTTCTCCTCATGTTGATGAAGGTTTGGAAAGTTTATTTCCTTGTAATTTTTTTTCTGAAGAAGATTGTTATGAATACAAGGAGGACATGAATAGGCAGGATCGTGATTCCATGGATGAAGAGTCCCCCACATATGACATGGATGGGAGTGATGACTATTGGAATTTCATAGGTAATCCAAATTGTGAAAATATTATGGAGAACCCCATCCAGGATATGTCCAACAATGGGAGTGTCTATTCAAAAATTTGTGGAAGTCCAATCTACAATATGTCCATAGAGGGGAGCATGGATCTGGATGCCTGGGAAAACCTTAATATGGAAGAGGATCACTCAGAATTTTCATGTGATCATTCAGAGTCATACCATGTAGAGCTGCACAAGGGTATCAGTAATGAAGACATTGAGAAACAGTATTGTGAAAAGTCAAATGTCATGCAGTCAATGGATTATTCATCTTAGCCATATTTTTCACATATAGAGGTTCCTTATGATTTGGAGCTACTTGGGGCTTGTGAAACAATTTATCATTTTATAAGCCCCAGTGATCAGTATGATGATGTAGTCATTCTAATTGGTATATCAGTCCTATCCAGTCATGGATAGAAGCAACCTGCATGAGCACATACAAGTTGGGAAATAATTTTTATAACATTATTCATGCCTATGATCTCCCATCCATCCCGCCCATTCTGAATCATCACACAGGTTTGCAATTTCTGAATAAGGTATCCTTACTTTGGCTGGTAACCAAAGACAAGGAATTTTTTTTTTTATGTTAATAAAATGCTTAGGTGGTTACATTGGATTTCTGATTACACTTAACCCTTTTTATATCATGCTTAGAGTAGGAAAATAAGCTCCTTGAAAGAGAGCATTTACTTTCTGCATTTCTATTTTATACTTAGCTATAATAAAACTTTGCTTCTTTTAGTTAGTTACATTTATTTTGTTTAAATAAATCAGCTTAATGGTTCATTCGGTTTTTATAAAACTTGTGCTACTAAGGTTTTTCTTGTCAAGTTGAGATGTTTTTACAGGGTATATAAACTAGATATTCTGGTGTTCTCATATCCTCTCCTCGCCCTAAAGACCAGATCGAGCACACGTCCCACAGTTGGAGCCAGAATGTTACCACCTAAGTTGTACTTAGTGGTTTTTTATCAAGTGATCCTGGTGAACCGGACAAGGTTAACTTGTTCAGACTTCAGAAGACTTGTGGAAGTACTTCTGGGAAGTGCTTGTTGTACTATATCACATGTTCATACCCCATGGGGGAATTTTAATAAATGTTCTAGCATGATAGTGTCTGTAAAATACTCAGTCTCTTAGACTTTATTTTTCAATCAGATCAGCCCAGGGTGTTTTTTCCCTTGGTTATTATTGGTTGTTGAATAAACGACTGATAATTTCTGAGTTTTTCACTCCATACCTCCAAAGTTGGGGTGGTCGGCTTGGAATTTAGGCCTATTGAGGTTATTAGAGTCTATGTTTCAATGTATAAACATGCTAGACATCATGGTCGAGTCATATGAACATGTCTAAGTCCCCCTAGGTTTTTTCAATTTTTCAATTTTTTAGTTTCTTTAGTGTTTTTTATTAAAAATTTATTTTTTCCAAAACATACGCTATTTTTTAATAGTTTAATTGGAAAAATTGATTTTGCAATAAAATTGGGCCAAATAATCAATTTCAGTCATTTAGGTGCTCATTTTCAAGCTAAGAGCACCATGTAAACCCATGGACCCACTATTTCCTAGTTTTGAGTGGTTTTCCATCACTCAGGTCAGAAAGCCCCAAAAATTAATTATTGATGATTTTAATTAATAAATTGATGAATAATGGAGCAAATCCAAAATCATAGATCAATGGATTCTTAGCCGATTTGATTGAAATCAGTTAGATCTTAAGCAGATTGACTGGATCTAACAAATCCTTGACTGAAGGAGGTGATCAAATAAGATCTAGAGTTGATCTTCAGCATCCTTTATGGGGAATTTCTCCCTCCCTCTCTCCTCCACACATTTTTGCCTCATCTGGATGAGTTTTGATGGATGCTTCAGTCAACAGGTTGAGGTGTCAGTCAGATCAACCCCCCAGTTGACAGTTGCACTCAGTGAGACTTAGATCTGGCTCAGCTAGACACAGATCAGGCATTGATGGACTCTCCTTCAACTGATTTGATGTGTCTCCTTGGGATTTGTGCCCCCCCTAGGCTAGATCTCCTATTTTTTGTATATATCCAAGCATGACAACCTCTTCCAAGCTAGTTAGAGTTGGATTGAAGGGCTTGCTATTGTAATTGTGTATTGATCATCATTTGTGAATAAAGAAGCTTTGGAGGCTATAACATGTAGTGCATGTTTTTGTGTGGATTCTCAGTGTTATGCTGCTAATGTGGTAACTGCAGTTTCTTTCCAAATTCTGTGCCGCTTTTGTGTTCTCGCTTCAAGGATTCGGTTGAATCAAGTAAGGGTGTAAACTAGGCAAGTTAGATTGCTTGATCTTGTTTATCCATATGATGTGTGCTCAATAATTTCATTTATATGCTTAAATAATATTATTTTTGCATGATCTTTAATTTTTGTTGCTTTATACATCTATATCTAGATCTCACGAGGTGTTGTGCAGGCTTGTGTTATCTAGTTCCAGGTTCCTGATTAGATGAAGGTGTGGATCAAGATTGATGACATTCCTTATCCAATAAGCTCAAGACTCTGTCCCTCAGTGCTCCACAAAAGGGCCTCCTTTTAGATTGCTCCATTCAAGCAATGAGCTGACCTTCTGTCCTCTTCTTCTCATTTCTTAAAAAATTCAATCTTTCGGTTACCTGTCTCTCCCTCTTATGATCAGATCTAGTTCTAGGAATTGAATATATATTATTAGATCTATTTCATAAGAGTATTGCTTCTTATATCTTTAATTTCATAAAGAATATCATTTCATAAAGATAGATCTAGGTGTAGGAATTGCCTTTTTTGCAAGTAGCGAAGTCATAGATCTAAAACTTGCTCATAAGGTAGTTTCTTTTTCGTTCTTTAAAGATTCATATTCTGCAATAAAGTGCACAACTTATTGTCTTCCCAAACATCAAGCCAAGATCCCAAGGAAAGCTTGCTTTCCTTGGTTCATTTTTGCATAACTAGATTACCCCAATTTAACAAAATTTTACTTAAAGCTTCCCCCACCACACTGTTTAATTCTAGCTTGTTACAATCTTGTTGTAAGCCTTTGGATCCTAGATAAGAAGGAACAAAGTGCATCAATTTTAATTTTATGATATTGTAAATCGCTGCTGAAAAAAATAAAGGGTCCTTTCGAATAGGCTCTTTCGAGCCTATTCACAATCCCCCCTGGGGGGATTTGCGTCGGTGTCAATTTTTTACCTTTTGCTCGTATCTTTTCAAACTAGCGTAGCTCTAATATGCAGGATAGTATACTTGGATTCATTATCAATTTCATTTTCCATATTTGATATTTCAAAGTAATCTTAATACTTACCCCACGACTTCCCGATTGACCCGAAAGGGGAAAGAGATGCGTGGTAGGACTAATTAGAAAACTAGAATTGTGTATCTGTATTTTCCTTTCTATCATTTGTTTCTTCAGCTATTATAAAATTAACCCCTCCTTGATTCCACGTTTGAGATCTACTTGGATCGAAAGAGGTTCCTGGAGAGTTTTCTTTTTAACAAGAACACCCATTTTTAAAATCTACTAAAATTGAAAACACTCTGGTGTGTATGCTCTGCACTTGGCTGCAGTTCATCCAATCAGTAAAGCTATATCAAAATCATTTGAGTGACTAGAATAATTAGGAATCCCTCTCCCAAATTTACAAACCATAAGGTGAAAATCCAACACCTAGATCAAACCATTACGATGGAAAAATACCCAAAGGAAGCAGGAACTTCTGAAAAGTGACCTCGGGGCGTCGATCTCGGTCACACCCTAATGGGTGCATTATGAACAATAGCCCCAGAGACTCCATTCAGCCCACATATTCCTTGCGGGTAGCCGTGAAGGTTTAGTTTTGGACATACTCGAAGTACTCTCGGGTATATCTGGAGTCCACCCCTTCACCTAATTTTAATCAACTCACACCTCACATTAACTTAAAACATACCAAGAGGCAATTGCAAAACATTCACTCCAAGCACATACAAGTACATTGATTTTATTTTGACTCCATTCTAAGGAACTGGTTATTTTCTTGCTATATAAATATATATTGTGTCTCAGCATTGTTCTTTCATGCGCTCATTTTTGTATCTTGTCATCTTGGATTGTTTATGGTTAAATTCCAAACTCCTAAGTAACTCATTCAGTTTAACATCACCGTACTAAGTAATTTATCCTTAGTAACTTAATAGGGTCTACCCCCCTTGGATTCATTAGGAGTTGAGCCTAAACGAAGGAGTCAAGAACAAGGTGACAGCCTTGACTCGAGACTTGCCCCCAAGGACACATCGAGTGGCTTGAAGATTTCTGCCATGTGACCCAGGTGTGTTTAAGGTGACAACAGGGTGAAGGTATGAAGGTATTGTGAACTAGGGTGGTTTCTTTTTGTTTTTGGGAGATATGAGTATGGGAGGGATTTCTTTTTTGTGTCTAGGGATACATCCACTATCAATAATAATTTCATCACATTTAAAGGGAGCACAATATGAGTGCTGATGTTTTATCAAAGGAAGCACTTTCTATTGAGATGGGAAAACTCTCATATATTGAGATGTTGGATGGAGAGTCTATTGGGAGCGATACCATCTTGTTATTTTAAGTTATTTTATTCAACATACTTGTTGTGGATTACTCGTCTTTCTTAGAAAATATTCAAGTTTTTTTAGCCTTTGACTATGATCTACTGATTGCACCTTTGGATTAGTTGTTTTTATGGCATATATATTCCTTCCTTTGGGGGGATTTTCACTTTACCCATTAGGTGCTTCTTTGGATAGGCCTTCAGGGCTCATTATGTGCTTCTTTTGACTGTGTCGAATGTATTTTTGGTGTTGGATTGAGGATTTCTTTTGTACACCTTTTGATGATGGGCTGTAGGATATGTTTTTCACATAGACTGGGTACTTTGTATTGACAAAACTATAAGATATAATATATTTTTGAAATTATTAAAATAAATTGAAAATGTAATTTTGAAGTTATAGAAAGTATTTGATGTTTTCACTAGTTCGGCTTCCACGATAAATTTGTGTTCTCTATATCTTGTTAATTATGTTTGTTATATATTATTTTAAAAGTGGATTAAATTGTGAAAAAGGTAACAATACTTATTCACCCCCCACTTTCAGTATTGTCCAATATTGTATCATTTAAATGATTATGGTTATTGATGTTTTTGTTTTCATTAATTTAATGAATACTAATGCATCTCTCTATTTGATAGTACTGTGCTGATTAAAACAATTAATATACCTATATTTGTTCCTTTTACAATTTATATGCAAAATGTTTGTTCAGTTTTGTTGCATAACAATTTTTTGAATATGTCTGACATCTTTCTAGGACTATGGTTATCCTCAAGGGGCTGGCCACCCCTTCCTAAGTTGACCTAAGGAAGAGGAGATGAACACGTGATATTCCTTATCCAGTGATGATGATTATGAGCTTCCACTCTTTGCATGAGACACATGAGACATATGACCACATATAATTGAGAAGGTTGAGTAACCTACCCTCAAGTTTAATTGATGTCGAAATTGTCTTGTCCTTTTTGCCATGTCATCATCCTTTTTCATCAACCTTTACATTCATTTTTGCAATGTCATCATCCTTTTCCATCAACATCCTTTTTCCTTTACTGTTGTACCTATCATGGGAATCCTCCATCCAAGTGGTTGTACAATATAGTTGGAGAATATGTTTATAAGCTCAGGCTTCCCATAACAACTTTACTTTAGTTGTACCTGTCAAGTGTTTAACTTTATCATTGAAATTCCTGTGACATATAAGGACATGCCCACATAATGAATGTATCAATAGTCATCTAGTAAATATATAAAGGGTACGCATGCATCAATGACAACATCAAAATATTGCTTCACTTTATTTTCTTTTCTTTATCTAATCATACTGCTCCCCCTGAAACCTTGTTGGTATGTTCAACTCAAGATATTTAATTTGTATGACATATATCTTTATAATTGATGAAAAGTAATATCTGATAAATGTATATTTCTACAAACATATTGTACCTAATTTATTCCTGCATTTTACTTCATCTATTTCTATGGTTGTCTACGGGAATTTTTCAACCTTTTGTGCATTTTTGCGGGCATTTTTCTGGAGAAGCATGCATATGTTTGACACCTATGGGAATTTTATAAGGTAGAGTGGGCATTTTATCAGTCCATTGAGAATTTACAAACTAGATGTAGGGAATTTCTCAACAGGATGCAAACATTTTCCTAAACCAACTGCTTATGAAAATTGGAGAATTGATGTAAGTGTATTATGAACCTTAAATGTGGGCATTTTTAACTAGTTGTGGGAATTTTTACTCTATTTCCCTATGGGAATTTTTATTTCTATACTGCACCATGAAATGTTTTGACTATATGGGGGGGATTTTTACTTTCAAGTGCTGGAATATTTGAGGCTTGAGGACATTATTGAAGTCTGGCTGGCATTTGTCTCCTCTAGTTGCGGGCATATTGGGGACCCTGCGTGCATTTTAATGACATCTTCTTCACTCTTGTGGGCATTTTTGTTCTTCCTGCATGCATTTTTCTGAATATTTCCTGCAAGTATCACATTATGCATGCAAGACTAAGATAGAATGCCTGCAACTAGTTAAACATGCCCATATGGAAATTTTGAACCTTTTGTGCATTTCTGCTTGCATTCTTTACATCAGCTGGGAAAATGAGCCAAAAGATGTTTTGAATACTTGTTCTGTACACTGCAAGACCTATCCATATCAACTACTTTTTGCATTCTTGCACCCTTGTGTTCACCTTATGAGACCTCATTAGGTTCCATCCACAATATCTCTACGTTATATGACATTTTTTGGAGTACTTTGCTGTCATTTTTTATTGCGAGTTGGATGTACTGTTGTGCTGCAAGTTTTTTTTATTTGTGAGGGTTGGATGATCTATTTTAGGATATTTTCCAGTTCTAGGTTCTCTCATTTGACAAGTATGTTGGTATAGTTGAGTCTCATGCAAATAACCTAATGCTAAGAGGTTGAAGACTATTTAGAAGCATTTTTTCTGAGGATAAGGGAGCTCTTCCCTAACATCTTATGTTGAGTTTATAATTAGGTTATATTTTCTATATCATGCTATTGTATTGTTGTCTTTTATTAACAACTTAGATATGATATAGATATCTACTCTTATTACTGTTAATTTTTTAAGTACGTTAATGGTTATTGTAACTCATTGTTTATGGGACATGCTGGAAATGAAGGATATTGAGGTGTGGTTTTTCTATGCTAGACATGCTTGTCTAATTGTTTCAGATTTGAGTTTGAATATTTGAGAAAAATAATTATAAAATACAAATGAGATGAATCTACCTAAGAGTTTGCAACTTTTCACCAAATGACCTGAAATGTGCATTAGACATTTTTATGGATCTTTGCTACTCCTATTACTGTTAATTTTTTAAGTACTTTAATGGTTATTGTAACTCATTGTTTATGGGACATGCTGGACATGAAGGATATTGAGGTGTGGTTTTTCTATGCTAGACATGCTTGTCTAATTGTTTCAGATTTGAGTTTGAATATTTGAGAAAAATAATTATAAAATACAAATGAGATGAATCCACCTAAGAGTTTGCAACTTTTCTCCAAACGACCTGAAATGTGCATTAAACATTTTTATGGATCTTGTGTCTTTAGAGCGATGCCTTGTGTAATCTAATGAATTGAAAGACTAAGAAGGTCCTTCTCCTGGTATAGGACTAGGATGGGGTGCTATCGAGGTAAGTAATTATTAATTTTCTCTTATTGAATGTCTTTGAGCCTGAACTTTTGGTGAATTTTTGAATATGGAGTGTGACATTTATTTTTCATTATTTATCACTAAGTTTCCTTCTGCTAATATTCAGGTATTTATAAAAAGGGTCAAATTATTAAGGCTTTGATTACTTCCTTTGATTCCCTCAAAATCTCATTGGTCATGACTGATTACTCAATTTCTAAAATGTCAAGTCTATGGTGAGTATCATCAGCCGATTCATAAATTTTTAGTTTTCATCCTTTATATTGTTGTTATCAGTTTGGCTCCAACAAGGGAACTCCCATTGACAATCTTCTTCTTGAACTCTTCAGTAGTTTTAGATCTTCATAAATCATAACCTACCAAAATTTTATTCTTATTTTCAATAGTTCTTTTGACTGTGTGAGACGCAAAAAAGTTTAGATGTTTTGTCCTCTCTAATAAACTTCCTAAAACTGTCAGTTTATCTTCTTGGTTTATCTGTACATGAATGTCCTTATATGAATATCTTATAGGTGCTCTTTTACATGTTAGCTTCTGATAATAGTTCTCATGATATCCCACACACGTATAATGCATTTTAGGCCTACTTTTAGTGCTTAACTTGCCACATTTGTATTCTTTCGATGATTTATAAAGATGGGACTTATGTATTTCTCTTTTGTTGTATCTTATTGAGTATTATTTTCTAAGATTTGCATTCAAAATTTGTAAACTGATGTTATCTGAGAGAAGAAGCCTCAATCAGTGTCAAACATTTTATTTTTGTGGCTTCTTCATGTCTTCTTCAGTTCTTTGGATTCTATAATGAATGTATCGACAATCATTATGCTTCACTTTAAATATGTTGTTCTATAGTTCTGAGGCAACCACTTTAAAAAAACCAGCATTCATGTCCTCTACAACCCATTGGTTTGGAATTCCATTGTTTTGTTCATGTGGTGTAATAAAAATAAGATTTGGTCCAACTCTTGGAATATGAAGGAAATATCCAAAGCTATTGGAGTCGATGGTGACATCATTACATCCTAAAACTGATAAATTTGAGTTATCATAAATGACCACTTTCTCTTCAATGTTCTCGCTTCGATAATTAGAGAGGGGGTGTTGAATTTTTTCATTCCTAATCATATATTTGGTAGCTCCAAAATTAACAATCCATTCTTATGATTAAGAGGAGAACCAATATGCATGGTTTAAAACCAAATGTTGATTGTGAGAATATTCACATCATGTATCATATTCAAGAATCCCCATATTGTAACTTGCTTGTTTTGTAAGATATGCAAACTTTTGAATGTAAGCATTGATGTGGTTGTAAGTGAGTTTATGATAGTGGCATGCCCATTATTATGATAATGGCTGTAAGATTTGAAGGCATGCTGTCACATACCCCAATTTTTGTAAAATTATGTAAATTGTTTTAATTATATTCCTGAGACATTATATTAAATTTAATGCTAAGTAGGAAATTCATGACTCAGCAGAGTCAACAGAATTGGAATGTAATTTAGAATATTTTTATTATTAATAAATAAATTGTGGAGACAACAGCATGGGAGAGCTGTTAAAAAGAGGTTACTGGTCAAACTGGTGGATGGAACTAGGTGGAAGGCAAAATACAAGTGGAAGCATCCTCAAACACTTCCTAAGTTGCAGGTGGCAACTTCCCTACATTTGGGGTCATGATCCCCCAAGAAAGTGGGATCAGAGCAGGTGGCTCATTAAATGACAGTTAACCCAAAAAATACCTAGGCAATCTTTTAAAAAGTACTCAATGAAGAGAGCTGAGGCTGCTCAGATATTTTCCAGAGAGAATTCATTCAGGTGAATGTTATTCAGGAAATTCATTGAGGAAAGAGGGAGAATAGTAAGGAAGTTGTGTGAAAGGATTGCTGCAGTAACTTGGTTTATTACAGCTATTTAGCTGGGAGAACTGACTGATAAGTTCTGAGTTAATACTGAGTTTGAAGACTTCTATTTGATTTTACTGCACCAAGTTCCAGCCAGGGAGACCAGAGCAAGCTCGGGGGTCCTGAGGAGTTGCTGTCTGAGCGCTCTCCAGGAGTTGGTAGGGAGGAACGGCCTCCCATTGCTGTTGTTGTCTCAGTTCAAACAGGTTCTGTCACTTATCTATTTATGTCTTAATGAGTATGAATGGATGAATGTTATGCTTGTATTATTTGACAGAAGAAGTAGCTGGTTAGTGATGTAATTGTTCTAGTTTATCAGTAGTTGAACTGTTGATGAAAAATAAAGACCTGCTGTGTTTTTCCACATCTGGGCTACCATAACGTACTCCAACACAGAGGTAGAAATTATAGAAAGATGTATGATGAGATTATAAGGTAGACATTTGTTTCTTTACTTATCATTAGAAGGAAATGTTATTTTTATTGATAGCTGTTCATGCTTACAGATAAAACTAGTTTTTGTACAGTAATCGTTTCAGTAGTCTTATTATCAAAGCAGAAAGATTAAGGATACTTTAGTTCAATTCTATTGTACTGAAAACATTACTATTTCTTCCTTCTAGTCTAAAAATAATTTAACTGGTTATGTCCAAGTAATAGTACTGAATGTAGAAGTAAATAAATGTAATCTTAACTCTATAATCAAGCAAACTAGTTAGAACTGATGTATTACATTAATGTTATCTTTTCCTATATTTTTCCTTTTCTTGTTAAACCATTTTCTAACATTATTTAGAATGGTAACCCTAATTTGTATGGATTATAAATGTATGCTATTATATATATATATATATATAGTTATATAAGATAGATCATAATAAGTATTATTCGATTTATTTCTATTTTCATAAGTAATATTCTAACTTAACAGACATATTAAATATTATCAAAACACTTTAAGTAACTGCATATCAGTACAGGAAGAACAACAACATAATGCTATCTTCTATATGCTTTAAAATAAACAAAGGTTATATATTTAGAGAATCTAATGCTACAATAAAGACAGGATTATTATTTTTGTTTTAGTAAGTATTATTATTATAATAATATTATACTTTTATATTATTCAACATAAAGATATTATACTTAAACTTAAGGAACGACAATATTATTTAAATTACAAACCTGAGTTAAAAATACTCTATTCTACAGGATAACTTGACAATTCCAATAAACTTTGTTAAAATAAATTAAAAGCAAAGTATAAGAACCTATATAGGTTAAGGGAATAAACCCTATATATATCACTTAACAAGATTACATAACAAGTAAATCAAAGTATAACCCAGGTACATAACCTGACAGCAATTTTATAAAAGAATTTATCTATAGTAAAATAACTCAGTTGCATGATTAAAAATAAAGGTAAATAACAGAAAGATAGACTGCTCGTATATCAAGCTTAATCATTAGGGTAATAATCAATTATTTACTCACAAATACAAACATAATTTGTATTTTAATACATAATATCAAATTAAGAAACTGTAATGATTCTCAACTGTAAAAAATAGGGTTTAACCCTATAAATACCAGTTTATACAAATAAAATAATAATTTTAAGATAAGACAACAATTTAATTACGGCTGAATTATAAATGAACACTACAAGGCTCTCATAAGCCTGTCTTTTATATATTTCTTACACAGATTGTAAATTAAAAGTAAATGCAGTAATACAAACAAAAGCTACAGAAGAAGAAAGACAGTATATTATATTATATTGTAGACTGTGGGCAAAAACACCCAGTGTTTCCAAAAATATACAGTAAGACTAGGAGTCGAGGTCATAACCTCTTCGCAAACAGGCTACAGCCCATTTTTCTCTTTACAGCACTTAAATCGTAAAAGATAACTAATATTTACAACCTCGGCCTAAGCCGCAATGCCATCACATCGCGTGAAGGGTTTCTTCCATTAATTATTTTAACCAGCAGTTTTAAGACCAAACTGAAGTAGTAAGGGTTTCAGGCTTCTTAAGCCAACCCTCAAAGGTTCCAACTGAAAACCATAAGGGGGAGGAGCCATGGTGTAACCAGGCTTACCAGAATTGCAGCCTGCTACCCAGTCTTCTTACCAAAGGCCGCGCACTTGGAGTTTGAAGAACCTGTAATCACAAAGAATAAACCCTACATGAGAATGTTGTACCCTGTATAAATAAACTTACATTTAAAGAAAAACAGTAAGAAAGGTTTTAAGTTCATCTTTCTTACCTATTTCGTTGAGAAGGCACGACCATTGACAACAGCGTTCAACCAGCGCGCAAGGAGCCAACCCTACTGCAGGGAGGTAAAAGGAAGAATAACCCTCAACCTTGTAGAGAATGCTAATATAGTAGGTCCTAACATCGAAACCACAGAGGAAGGTGTTAAAAATGGCAAGGGTTCGGTTCAGTATGGTAGAGAAAGGAATAATGGAGGAACAAAGAACTGAACATCAATATGCAACGTATGGAGCAAGCCACGACCAGGGAACGACATGGAGGATACTTTATAGAGGAGAGGCCACGCAGAGGTGCACAGCACCGTCGCAGAGCGACAGACACCGCAGGAGGTGGAGACAATGAAGATTAGGGTTAGCAACAACTCTTTTATCCACGCAGTGCATGGCTGTAGTTGTGCCACGATAGCTGCTAAATTTATCAACGCAGAGTGGGTTTGTTATATAGTCAACCAACTATTCGATGGAGGAATGATTTTTCCCAATCATTCGTAAGAGCAAAGACTATCCAAAGTCTTCGTGCCTAATTCTCAACCTACGCTGCATGCAAATGATTTATTCCATTATTCTCCACCCTATTCCTTTAATCATTGGAAATTATATTAAAATCTTATATTGACTCCATAGTATTTATAAGCTTGATGGTTGGAAGGTATTCGATTGGGAATCTTAACCTTGTTAACATAGCATTTATACCTTGGAGGGTTGCATTGTATGTTATAGTTTATAAAGAGAAACCTTGGCGCAAAATCTAATATAAACTATCCCCTTTATATTATAAAGTGCCTTAAGCTCTTTAACAAGTAAAAAGAATAATAGCATAAATACCATAGATTGTTAATAATGCAAACTATATAATCATTGGGTCATATTATTGTTTTGCCATTAGCCTTGAAATCATTTCTTTATTTAAAAGTAATAACTTATCACTAGAGTAAAAATCACCCTTGTAACGTTTAGTCTTATGTTTAAGCTCAAGCGAAAAGGGGCTATGATAAGTGTTATAGATCTATTCAATGATTTCTATCTTTTATAAGCTAAATTCCTTTATTTGCTAGCATGGTTTAGAAGTTCATAAAGGAAGACATGATGGTAGAAAGGTAGGTATAATTTTCTTTCTACTTATCTCTTAAATGATTTATTTACAAAGATTTAACTAGCATCTGTAGTACCGGTTACTAAATACATGGAAGTATTATTTACCATGTGGAGACGATGTTTTACTTAAAGTGTTATCCTCAATAATAAGTGAGGACTTGGCAAGGATAGGCCAAACCCTTGCAGTAATACAGGAAGCCCCTTATCAGATTTCATTTGAATTGAAATGCTTGTTTACATTGGATCCTTATTATAGATATTATAACTCTGTTTCTCTACTTTGATTGTAAAGAGTGAATAAGATACTTTTGTATAAATTGCAAGTGTAATAGAATAGAGAAGATGACAGATCAATAGGAACATAATTTACTTTTGCTAGAAAGAAACCAGTTTGAATATACCTTAACAAATGTGGAAATGAACTATCTCTTACTTTATTTCGAGCTTTTTCTCTTACGACAAACTCATAGTAAATACTTTAGAATTACGAAATGCAGCGCCTTAACCTCTTACCTGTATATCTGTAAGAAAAGTGGAAACTGTTGCGTTAGATCAAAATCTAAGTAAGCCTAGTTTTGCATGTCAGTTTCACCTTATGGTCAAAAGAGGAACAAAAGTCAATAAATAGAAAGATTTGGTCTATAACTAAACATAATAAACTGATGAATTAAATAGCAAGCTGTTAATACATAACTAATTAATGTTAGTTAAACTGCTTTACGTTAATGTTTTGTAATTTAAAAAAAAATTAAAATTTTCGGAAATTTTGGGGTTTGACATGTGGTATCAGAGCATGGTTCAAACACTAGGCCATGATGTGGCCCAACTAGTTTCCACAGAACAGTAAAAATCATGTACTAACCTGTATTTTTGTTTTATGTAAAAAGCAGAAAATTTCTTTTCTGAATCTAATAGGAAGGTATGGAGAAGTTAGGAGAATATGCTGGGGAGGAGTCTCCAAAGACTGAGACAAGACAGATGTCTAAAGAACCTATGTTAGAAGAGATAACTGCTCACTCTTCAGAGTTGATATAGACTATAAAGGATTTAAATACTGAAATGGAATCAGTCAAGAAGGATAATGAGAGGATACTAAAGACTCAGGAGGAGTTAAACCAAATCTTGATAGAAAAATTCCAGACAGAAGGGAGGAGTAAAAGATCTGAATCTGAGGAAGCTAGTCATAAGAAAGGATCTAAAAAGATGAAATTGGTTAAGACTTGAAGCAGCTCATCATCTGAAGGGCTCAGGGAACAACAAAGCTACTACACTACTAGTGACAGTAGTGAGGCTGAATTGTATAATAGAAAGAAAAGGTACAAGCCATACGAAGAGATTTCCAGGGAGTTCAAAAAAAAAAAAGCCCCCAACTTTCAACGGAGAGACTAAAAAAGGGGAAGAGGCAGAGTCCTGGTTATCTGGGATGAGAAAATATTTTCAGATATACAACTATTCAAATCAGCTGAAGGCGAGAATGGCCATCTATAATCTTTCTGGAAAGGCAGATATATGGTGGCAAGATATGAAAAGAGTCAAGGGAATCAAAGAAAAAGAAGTCAATTGGAGTACTTTTAAAAGGTACTTCAAAAAGAAATTTATGTCCGAAAAATACTATGAAGAAAGGGAGAAAGAATTTTATGAGTTAAAGTTAGGATCCATGACTATGAAGGACTTAAACAGTAAATTCTTAAGTCTGTTAAGGTATGTGCCATATTTAGTTGATGAGAAACCTAAAGTACAACGGTTTCTCAGCTGCCTGCCCTATCATATAAAGGACAGACTCGAATATGATAACCCAAAAACTCTGGAAGAAGCCATGCGGAAGGCTAATTTCTGTTTTGAATAGAACAAAAAGAAAGAAGGAATAGCCAACTGGAAGGCTAAAAAGAACAGTAATCAGCCTGAGTTCAAGAAAAAGGAGTTTGTACCCCAGAAAAATTTCAGGAATAATGAGAACAGAAATCATTCTAATGGTAAGAACTTCCAGGGAAACAGAAATGGTGCTCCTAATAATTCCAATAATTCCAATAACTTCAAGGGCAAGGAAGCTTCAAACAACCATGGAAATTTCACTAAGAATTTCGAACGGAAGGAGCCTGTTAAGTGCTGGGAGTGCAATGGCCCGCACTATGCTTCAGTCTTCCCAAATCGAAAGAATCCAAACAACAATATTCGTACTATACAAGATGAAATGACTGTTGGAGATTTTGCAAGTACTATGCCCCGAATCAATGCAGCATTGGAGAACTGCCAAGCTGATTATCAAACTTCCATGGTGGAAGTAGAAGGTATGGTTAACCAAACCCCTGTAACTATTTTAATAGATCCAGGTGCTAGTCTTAGTTACATTTCACCTCAGATAGTAGAAAAGTGTAATTTGACTGTTGAAAAGTTTGATAACTCCTGGTTAGTTCAATTAGCCACAGGGGAAAAAAGGAAAGTAACCTGTTATGTTAAGGAATATGCTTTAGTTATGAATGATTTTAAGACTACTGTTAAGTTAAATGTTCTGCCAGTTGGCTCATATCACTTATTGATTGGAATGGATTGGTTAGAACATCATAGGGTAGTTTTAAACTGTTTTGATAAAACATTTACGTGTGTAAATAATAATGAACCACCAGCAACAGTTAAGGGTGTTCCTAGGAAAACTGTAATTAGGCAGATTTCTGCCTTACAATTCAAAAGAGCAGTCAGGAAAGGGTGCAAATCCTATGCTGTAACTATTATAGATGAGGCAAATAAATCTGAAAAAAGATAAAATAAAAATAGAGGATATTCCTGTGTTAAACGAATTTACTGATGTTTTTCCGGAGGAAATTCCAGGATTACCTCCCAGGAGGGAACTGGATTTCACAATTGAGCTGGTACCAGGTGCTGTACCTAGCTCGAAAGCTCTGTATCGTATGAATATTTTAGAACTTAATGAATTAAAATCACAGTTAAAAGAGTTAATAGATAAGAAGTATATTCGACCGAGTGTGTCCCCTTGGGGAGCACTAGTAATCTTTGTTAAAAAGAAAGACGGAACTATGTGACTATGCATAGATTACCGTCAACTAAATAAAATGACTATTAAAAACATATATCCGTTTCCCCGCATAGATGATCTATTTGATCAACTGCGTGGAGCTACGGTGTTCTCAAAAATAGACCTGAGATCAGGATATCATCAGGTGAGAATTAAAGATGAGGACATTTTCAAGACAGCCTTTAGAACAAGGTATGGACAATACAAATTTGTCGTAATGCCATTTGGGCTTACTAATGCCCTAGCTGTCTTTATGTGTCTAATGAATAATATAATGCATAAATACTTAGATAAATTTGTTGTCGTATTTATTGATGACATCTTAATTTATTCTAAAAATGAAGTGGAACATAAGGAACACTTACGGATAGTCTTACAAGAGCTACGAGAGCAACAGCTCTTTGTGAAGTTCAGTAAGTGTGATTTATTTAAGGATGAAATCCAGTACTTAGGTCACGTAGTGACTAAGGAAGGGATTTCAGTGGATCTTGAAAAGATTCGGGCAATCGAAGATTGGCCAGTTCCAAAAGACGTAACAGATGTTAGGTCCTTCATGGGAATTACCGGTTACTACCGGAGATTCATTGAAGGATTTTCTAAAATAGCTAATCCAATCATTTCCTTGCAAAATAAAGACAAGAAATTTGATTGGAACTTAAAATGTGAAGAAAGTTTTAAGAAATTAAAAACCCTGTTAACAACTGTGCCTATTCTAAGAATAACATATCCTAATAAGGATTTTGTGGTATGCACCGATGCTTATAATGATGGTTTAGGTGGAGTGCTGACTCAAGATGGGCATGCCATCGGCTATGAGTCTAGGAAGTTAAAGATCCACGAAAATAATTATGCCACTTATGATTTAGAACTTGCTGCTGTTATTCATGCCTTAAAGATGTGGCGGCACCACTTAATAGGTAGAAAGTTTATTTTAATGACTGATAATAAAGGTTTGAAATACCTTTTAGATCAGCCTAACCTAAAAGCAAGGCAAGCAAGATGGTTAGCCTTCTTAAGTGAATACGATTTCGAAATTCAGCACATAAAAGGAAATGAAAATAAGGTGGCTGATGCTTCGAGCAGAAATGCAAAGCTGAATTTTACAGTAACAATCAGTACTTATTCTTTTGATTTAAATGAACAGCTGACTGAAGGGATAAAATTGGATGAAATTTATCAAAAATTACAAGTTATATCTAAAGAATAGCCTACATAAAGTTTAATAAAAGGTTATAGTTTAAATAAAGATGGATTTTTATTGTTTAAGGACAGACTGTATGTGCCTAATGTGCCTAAGGTTAAATTGTTGATTCTGGATGAAGTTCATAAAACCCCTTACTCAGGGCATCAAGGTTACCAGAATACTGTCACCATGTTAAGAAAGGAATATTTATGGCCTAATATGAAATCCGAAGTAGCTGAGTATATAGCTAGATGTTTGGACTGTCAACAAGTGAAAATAGAACACCAACATCCAGCTGGTTTATTGCAACCCTTGCCTATTCCTAGTTGGAAGCGGGAGATAATCAGCTTAGATTTCATTACTGGATTACCCAGAAATCAGAATCAGAACGATTCCATTATGGTGGTGGTGGACAAGTTAAGTAAAGCAACACACTTCATTCCTGTCAAGACTACCTACAAGGCTGCCAATATAGCAGATATATTTCTAAAGTAGATTTTTAGGTTACATGGAGTACCTAAGGTTATTATTTCAGACAGGGATCCTAAATTCACAGGGAATTTCTGGAAATCCTTGTTTAAAGGCTTAAACACAACACTGAATTTCAGCACCTCTTTCCATCCTCAGATAGACGGACAGACAAAAAGAGTGAATCAGGTGTTTGAAGATCTATTAAGAATGTATGTTAAGGATCAGCCAGGTAAGTGGGATGATTACTTGCATTTAGCAGAATTTGCTTACAATAATAACTATCAATCCTCAGCTAAGTTCAGCCCATTTGAAATTCTGTATGGGCATAAATGTAACACTCCTATCTCTTGGAATAATCCAGTAGATAGATTGGTGTTAGGACCTGAATTATTGAAGGAAATGGAGCAGATTGTGAAACAAGTGCAGGAAAACATAAAGGTGGCACAGGATCGACAAAAGAGCCAAGCAGATTTGAAAAGAACTCCTAAAGAGTTCCAGGTGGGTGAACACGTGTTCATAAAGGTAAGACCAAATAAAATCTCCCTAAGACTGGGGAGTTGTGCAAAACTAGCACCACGTTACTGTGGTCCATTTGAAATTCTATCCAGAATTGGTCAAGTTGCATATCAGTTAGCGTTACCACCTAATTTGAAAGTGCATAATGTTTTCCATATTTTTGTCCTAAAAAAATATGTTCATGATTCTACTCATATAATTGATTGGAATGTTGTACAGGTGGAACCAGAAGGAGAATTTCTAGTGTAGCCGGACTGTATCCTCGGGAGGAGGGAAATTACTCTACGGAACCGCACGATTGGACAGCTGAAGGTGCAATGGAAGAACCTTAGTCCTGAAGAAGCTACCTGGGAACTGGAAAGTAAGATGCAGGAAGCATACCCGAATCTATTCCAGGAGGTTGCAGAGGATGAAGGATAAGTAACATCGAGGATGATGTTACATTTTAAGGGGGTGTGCATGTCACATACCCCAATTTTTGTAAAATTATGTAAATTGTTTTAATTATATTCCTGAGACATTATATTAAATTTAATGCTAAGTAGGAAATTGATGACTTAGTAGAGTCAACAGAATTGGAATGTAATTCAGAATATTTTTATTATTAATAAATAAATTGTGGAGACAACAGCATGGGAGAGTTGTTAAAAAGAGGTTACTGGTCAAACTGGTGGATGGAACTAGGTGGAAGGCAAAAGACAAGTGGCAGCATCCTCAAACACTTCCTAAGTTGCAGGTGGAAACTTCCCTACATTTGGGATCATGATCCCCCAAGAAAGTGGGATCAGAGCAGGTGGCTCATTAAATGACAGTTAACCCAAAAAAGACCTAGGCAATATTTTAAAAAGTACTCAATGAAGAGAGCTGAGGCTGCTCAGATATTTTCCAAAGAGAATTCATTTAGGTGAATGTTATTCAGGAGATTCATTGAGGAAAGAGGGAGAATAGTAAGGAAGTTGTGTGAAAGGATTGCTGCAGTAACTTGGTTTATTACAGCTATTTAGCTGGGAGAACTAACTGATAAGTTATAAGTTAATACTGAGTTTGAAGACTGGTATTTGATTTTACTGCACCTAGTTCCAGCCAGGGAGACCAGAGCAAGCTCGGGAGTCCTGAGGAGTCGCTGTCTGAGCGCTCTCCAGGAGTTGGTAGGGAGGAACGACCTCCCATTGCTATTGTTGTCTCAGTTCAAACAGGTTCTGTCACTTATCTATTTATGTCTTAATGAGTATGAATGGATGAACGTTGTGCTTGTATTATTTGACAGAAGAAGTAGCTGGTTAGTGATGTAATTGTTCTAGTTTATTAGTAGTTGAACTATTGATGAAAAATAAAGACCTGCTATGTTTTTCCATATCTGGGCTACCAGATCGTACTCCAGCACAGAGGTAGAAATTATAGAAAGATGTATGATGAGATTATAACTTAGACATTTGTTTCTTTACTTATCATTAGAAGGAAATGTTATTTTTATTGATAGCTGTTCATGCTTACAGATAAAACTAGTTTTTGTACAGTAATCGTTTCAGTAGTCTTATTAGCAAAGCATAAAGATTAAGGATACTTTAGTTCAATTCTATTGTACTGAAAACATTACTATTTCTTCCTTCTAGTCTAAAAATAATTTAACCGGTTATGTCCAAGTAACAGTACTGAATGTAGAAGTAAATAAATGTAATCTTAACTCTATAATCAAGCAAACTAGTTAGAACTGATGTATTACATTAATGTTATCTTTTCTTATATTTTTCCTTTTCTTGTTAAACCATTTTCTAACATTATTTAGAATGGTAACCCTAATTTGTATGGATTATAAATGTATGCTACTATATATATATAGTTATATAAGATAGATCATAAGAAGTATTATTCGATTTATTTTTATTTTCATAAGTAATATTCTAACTTAACAGACAGATTAAATATTATCAAAACTCTTTAAGTAACTGCATATCAGTACAGGAAGAACAACAGCATAATGCTATCTTCTATATGCTTTAAAATAAACAAAGGTTATATATTTAGAGGATCTAATACTACAATAAAGACAGGATTATTATTTTTGTTTTAGTAAGTATTATTATTATAAAAATATTATACTTTTATATTATTCAACATAAAGATATTATACTTTTAAACTTAAGGAACAACAATATTATTTAAATTACAAACTTGAGTTAAAAATACTCTGTTCTACAGGATAACTTGACAATTCCAAGAAACTTTGTTAAAATAAATTAAAAGCAAAATATAAGAACCTATATAGCTTAAGGGAATAAACCCTATATATATCACTTAACAAGATTACATAACAAGTAAATCAAAGTCTAACCCAGGTACATAACCTGACAGTAATTTTATAAAAGAATTTATCTATAGTAAAATAACTCAGTTGCATGATTAAAAATAAAGGTAAATAACAGAACGATAGACTGCTCGTATATCAAGCTTAATCATTAGGGTAATAATGAATTATTTACTCACATATACAAACATAATTTGTATTTTAATACATAATATCAAATTAAGAAACTGTAATGATTCTCAACTGTAAAAATTAGGGTTTAACCCTATAAATACCAATTTATACAAATAAAATAATAATTTTAAGATAAGACAATAATTTAATTACGGCCGCATTATAATTCAACACTACAAGGCTGTCATAAGCCTGTCTTTTATATATTTCTTATACAGATCGTAAATTAAAAGTAAATGCAGTAATACAAACAAAAGCTATAGAAGAAGAAAGACAGTATGTTATATTATATTGTAGACTGTGGGTAAAAACACCCAGTGTTTCCAAAAATATACAGTAAGACCAGGAGTCGAGGTCATATCTCTTCGCAAACAGGATACAGCCCAGTTTTCTCTTTACAACACTTAAATCGTAAAAGATAACTAATATTTACAACCTCGTCCTAAGCCGCAACACCCTCACATCACGTGAAAGGTTTCTTCCATTAATTCTTTTAACCAACAGTTTTAAGACCAAACTGAAGCAGTAAGGGTTTCAGGCTTCTTAATCCAAACCTCGAAGGTTCCAACTGAAAACCATAAGGAGGAGGAGCCACGGTGTAACCAGGCTTACCAGAATTGCAGCCTGCTGCCCAGTATTCTTACCAAAGGCCGCGCACTTGGAGTTTGAAGAACCTGTAATCACAAAGAATAAACCCTACATGAGAATGCTGTAACCTGTATAAAGAAACGTACATTTAAAGACAAACAATAAGCAAGGTTTTAAGTTCATCTTTCTTACCTGTTTCGTTGAGAAGGAATAACCATTGACAGCAGCGTTCAACCAGCGCACAAGGAGCCAACCTTATTGCAGGGAGGTAAAAGGAAGAATAACCCTCAACCTTGTAGAGAATGCTAAGACAGTAGGTCCTAACATCGAAACCATGGAGGAAGGAATTAAAACTGGCAAGGGTTCGGTTCAGTATGGCAGAAAGGAATAATGGAGGAACAAAGAACTGAACATCAATATGCAACGTATGGAGCAAGCCATGACCAGGGAAAGACATGGAGGATAGTTTACAGAGGAGAGGCCACGCAGAGGTGCACATCACCGTCGCAGAGCGATAGACGCCGCAGGAGGTGGAGACAATGAAGATTAGGGTTAGCAACAACTCTTTTATCCATGCAGTGCATGGGTGTAGTTGTGCCACGACAGCTGCTAAATTTATCAACGCAGAGTGGGTTTTTTATATAGTGAACCAACTATTCGATGGAGGAATGATTTTTCCCAATCATTTGTAAGAGCAAAGATTATCCAAAGTCTTCGTGCCTGATTCTCAACCTACGCTGCATGCAAATGATTTATTTCATTATTCTCCACCCTATTCCTTTAATCATTGGAAATTATATTAAAATCTTATATCGACTCCATAGTATTTATAAGCTTGATGGTTCGAAGGTATTTGATTGGGAATCTTAACCTTGTTAACATAGAATTTATACCTTGGAGGGTTGCATTGTATGTTATAGTTTATAAAGAGAAACCTTGGCACAAAATCTAATATAAACTATCCCCTTTATATTATAAAGTGCCTTAATCTCTTTAACAAGTAAAAAGAATAATAGCATAAAGACCATAGATTGTTAGTAATGCAAACTATATAATCATTGGGTCATATTATTGTTTTTCCATTAGCCTTGAAATCATTTCTTTATTTAAAAGTAATAACTTATCACTAGAGTAAAAATCACCCTTGTAACGTTTAGTCTTATGCTTAAGCTCAAGCGAAAAGGGGCTATGATAAGTGTTATAGAACTATTCAATGATTTCTAGATTTTCTAAGATAAATTCCTTTATTTGCTAGCATGGTTTAGAAGTTCATAAAGGAAGGCATGATGGTAGAAAGCCAGGTATAATTTTCTTTCTACTTATCTCTTAAATGATTTATTTACAAAGATTTAACTAGCATCTGTAGTACTGGTTACTAAAGACAAGGAAGTAGTATTTACCATGTGGAGGCAATGTTTAATTAAAGTGTTATCCTCAATAATAAGTGAGGACTTGGCAAGGATAGGCCAAACCCTTGCAGTAATACAGGAAGCCCCTTATCAGATTTCATTTGACTTGAAATGCTTGTTTACATTGGATCCTTATTATAGATATTATAACTCTGTTTCTCTACTCTGATTTTAAAGAGTGAATAAGATACTTTTGTATAAATTGTAACTGTAATAGAATAGAGAAGATGACAGATCAATAGGAACATAATTTACTTTTGCTAGAAAGAAACCAGTTTGAATATACCTTAACAAAAGTGGAAATGAACTATCTCTTACTTTCTTTCAAGCTTTTTCTCTTACGACGAACTCATAGTAAATACTTTAGAATTACGAAATGCAGCGCCTTAACCTCTTACCTGTATATCTGTAAGAAAAGTGGAAACCGTTGCGTTAGCTCGAAAGCTAAGTAAGCCTAGTTTTGCATGTTAGTTTCACCTTATGGTCAAAATAGGAACAAAAGTTAGTAAACGAAAATATCTGTTCTATAACTAAACATAATCAACTGATGAATTCAATAGCAAGCTGTTAATACATAACTAATTAATGTTAGTTAAATTGCTTTACGTTAATGTTTTGTAATTTAAAAAAAAATTAAAATTTTCGGAAATTTTGGGGTTTGACATATGCCCATTCTTATGATAGTGGTTGTAAGATTTGAAGGCATGTCCATTCGTATGATAGTGGTTGTAAGCTTTGAAGGCATGCTCATTCTTATGATAATGGCTATAAGTAAGTTTATTCTTACTAGAGGATTTTGGGTTTTCCTTATTAATGTTCTTGAACTGATATGTAGAAGCTGTAGATAAAACTTTTGAAAGAGATTAATATTGGAGAAAAAATTCTAAGAAAAAATTCTTCCATGATTCTCAATGTGACATAGTGTAGTAAAATATTATGCATGGCTACCCAACACATAAATTCAACTTGGAACTGCAGGAGGGACACCAACCAATATATAGTGGCTACCATATCACCATGAATGCTACCCAAAAATAAGAAAATTCAAAATGAAGGAATTAAAGTTCAACAAGTTGCCTCTTCAGGCTATTTTGAAAAGGCTACAACTAAGTTTCCTTCCTCTACTCTCTAGGTATTTATAAAAAGGGTCAAGGCTCCTAGGCAAAGAATTCTGGCCAGATTATGGAAAGACCTATTTTAACAAGTTCTATCATCAATTGAAGGAGCATAATTTCTAGGATAAGCACTACAACAAGCATCACAAATGTAAGTCCTTTCCAAAATGCAGTTATGCCTAGTTTTGAAATACAATCTTTGCTGCGAATTTTATATTTAAAATGAAATACACAGTAAACATCGCTATAGTTAAGTACTTCTATTTATTTACCGACATAAAAATGTTACTACATCAACAAATCAGTGCTTAGTCGCTTCTAAGTTGTGACACACTCTCATCGCTATGGCAACAGGTTGTCGTATTTATAACGACGGTAGACTGTAACTATAGCAATGGACAATGAATTGGGAATTTATTTGTTTCAACATACTTTCATGCCTATAGTGATGCATTAACATTTCTATTACGACTAATTTATGTTGATATACTGATGCAATATGAAATAGTCGCTTGATTTTTGCGAAAATATTTCATCGCTCCTACGACGCAATATGAAAGAGTCACTTGATTTTACGACAATATTTTTTCACTATAGAGACTCCCAAACATCGCTCAAATGATGCAATTTGACTTAGTCGCTTGTTTTTTCCACAATAAATTGTCGCTATAGAGACGCCCAACCATTGCTATAGTGACACATAAACATTGTTATATTGAATCCTATTGGTTTTTGAAGCAAATTCCACAATCACCAGATTCCATCGATGTTATGTCACTATACCGAAGGAATATTCAAAGTTTCAATAATGTGACAATACTATTACGACAAAAAATTGGGATTCTATTTGTCGCTATAGTAGCAGAAATGTGTTTCTATAGAAACAATTTTCTGTGGGAAAAAAGTTCACATGTACTAGTGAATTCAGACTTTAAGGGGGATTTTGGGATATTATAAACCCACTCCATACTTAGGATAGCAATATTAAATCATTTTTTATTAATTTCCTACCTACTATCCTATATAGTTATCATCCACTTGCACCACTTGGTCAACATTTTCCATATATATCACATGAGTGCATTTTTCCTGATTTTGGTTGGATTGTACCCACTTTATTGACTTCCAGAATTAATAAATGCACCTTCCTACATATTATGTCTTTATCCTTCTTTATTCCTTACTTTCAATGGATAAGGTAAAGCTAGTCAACTGGAGATCTGTTATCTTTTGTTTCCAACCCATCATCCATGATTTTCTCTCCATATTCTAGGATTATCATGTTTTTCCATCACTCATGAAAACTCACTCATGCTTTATCTAGTTCGTGAGGTCCTTGGCAGATTGGGAAAGTGATTTAGACACCTGTGGGGGTTTATCATATTTAGTAATCCTGATTTATGAGCTAGGATAAGTTGTCTTCTAGAACTCAATATTCCTTTAAAAGGATGTATTACTACTATAATAGTCAATCAATTCATTGATTAAATAATCAATTATTCCTTCTTCACTTCTTCATGTGATTCAATCTCATTATTCTTCGCTTTATTTTCCTTATGCATGCTTGTAAGAATTATGTTGTAGCTAGATCATGTCCTATGCTTACACATTGTATTAAGCCTCAATTTATTTATGGTATTAGAGATTATATTTATATAACCCTCTAAAAAATATCATCCTTGATTATTAAGCTTTAATGGTCTTTTATAGCCTCAAAAATTTTAATTTCTTTCTATTAATCCCAATTGATTTCTAACAAATTACTTTAAACTTGTCACTTTCACTTTGTTTTTTACAAGATGTCAAAATACAATATTTGTTTTTTTACTCATCTCTTTTTTAACTCCTTTAGGATGAGGTGGTTGTCCTCTCATTTTTTCTCTTGACTGTGCTTCTTACTACTGAATTGATTGTACATCTCTATTCCCACATGTTGCCACATTTTGTTTCCCAATTGTTCTAACAGTTATTTTCCCAACATCCAATGTATCATTTTGGCTAACTACTTGTCCTCCTAGTGGCATACAACTTTGTTTACTTATTGTCATATAGGTATTCCCTACTGACTGTCCCAATTTTTGGCTTGATGATTTTCCTAGTGACTAACGTTGGGGTGGGAAAAAACTATTGTCATAATTATAAACTTAATGCCACTCTTTTACCATGGGATAATGATGTGATTTTAGGGATTCTAATGCAATCTTAGCATTAGTATTTTTATCATATGATATAGGTCTTATTTTTTTAACATGTTCTTAAGAAGGACCCATATATCAAACTCATGTCTCAATATATTAAATGCTACACTCCCACTAATAAATCATTTTAGTACATCAAATTGTATTACTTCATTCTTCTTTTGCCTTAATTGTGCCTTATATTATTCTTTACTATATATTTCACCATTTCCATCCCATGGATGTGGTGGGCCTAATTTGATGACCTCATTGAATATATGTTTGAAGGATGACACTCCATCGATGTGGGCCTTTATTATGTTATGAGTTCTCTTATCAAAGTATGTTTTTCAATAATTTGGTTTTCCAACTTTATGAAATGAGTTATGTTTTCAATATGAACCTCTTCCAACTACCTCTTTGTTCTACTATTCAAGTTATCAACTGTTTCTTTTTCTGGCATGCTTCCAAGTTCCTTCTCTACTATGTTTACATATTCCTAAGTTGATTTGGATATATCCATTTCCACTACCTATTTTTATCATATCACTATATTGTATGTAGAAATATAGTTTATATATCTTACCAAATTGTTTGAAATCCATTTCATACTCGTTTTCTCTACAATCACTGAATGAAGGCATAAGCACTTTAGGTTCAAAAATTGATATTCAAAGAGTATCATTTTGTGATATTCCACAATCAAAAACCTATTTTTTTATTCTCCCACCCAATTTTTGATATCTTCAGCTGAGTATACAATTATTTCTCTTATATTCAAATATTTATTCTACAAGTTTGATTTAACAGGTACTGGACCTGTAGAAGGTGAGGCTTGTAAATTTCAAGGCACTAAACATTCAATGGAGGGATAATGGGTGAAGGTGATTGGTGACACATCCATTTAATTACTATATGATCCAATAACTCATCCAAATCCTTTGCGATCTCATCACTCCCTTCCTTTTCTATGAGTGCTTCTTCTTCTCCTTCTGCTTCTTTTGTTCTATTGTTTTTACTTTGGGGTCCTTACTTGACCTCATTAGTTTACATATTTGTTTGGATCTCTTGAGACCTTCTCTTTTTACCTATCTATGAACCTATGGAACACTACCCCTTTTTACTATTCTGAACTACTAGTACTTGATGCCAACTCTCCAAGTTTGCAATTATTCCCCACTTAGGCTTGGGAACATAATTATAGGAATATTTTTTATTTGAAATATTAAGCTGGGAGATAATATGGTGGGGTTCATAAGGTCCGATATCTATTTTCACAAGTTGATATGCTTCAGAAATTTGTTCATATAATGTAGGGCATTTAATCCTTTTACCAGAAAATGCCCCAACTCTTTGAGTAACAAAAATGTTCTTTGGTGCTTACAATGTATAAAATGAATCTAGTTAGAAATAAACATTTACCTACTATATTCTATGGAAAACACCCTTGGTTTGAGAAAATTGGGTAGCGTTCATGGTTCCTTTTCAAAACCATGTACCCTCAGTATAGTAAAATCTTCATATATGAATCAATATCCTATCCTAACATTAGGACTCAACTATAGAAATATTTTATTCTCTAGAAACATTCTTGGTGGAGAAGAATCATTCATCAAAGTGTATATGATGGCCATGAAATTGTGAGAAAAATTTGTGTAGTTAGGGTTTCTAGGCTTTTTGAGGATCAAATCACTCCACCCATAAAATGGTAATTGATTTTCATCTTCATCTTTGAATTTCAAACTCATTCATTTATAATGTTCATAATTTCGGTAGAGGAACATGTAAAATAGTTAGGATGGATATATGAATCGCTCCATGGCAGGGAGCTCTTCCAGTTGTGTATGGATTTCTTGATATAGGTAGTAGTAGAGGTAAAATTTGGGTGGCATAAATCCAATATAAGGGATTTAATGTTTTAGGAAACCTAATATAGTCTCATCCATAGTTCCATCACTTTCATACCTTAATATGGTGCAAATTATGGATATGTATTTTTTGGAATTTCAGAGAAGACATCCACTTCATAAGAGGAAGCACATGTGGGGATACCAATCCCCCTTTATAGTTACTAATATAAATAATGGATTCTTTAAAATGGTTTTAATCACTACTAATATGTGGCTAGGTTTTTCCCATGGATAGTTTGTAGAGATGGGAGATCTAAAAAACATAGCATTTTTTCGATGGCCTCTTCATTTATGATGCACAGTGTTCTGGAATACTTTAAGGAAAAGATGGTATTTTTACTTGATCAATATATAAACGAACACCAACTAAATGATTATGGGAAATATAGAGTGTGTGGACATATGGCTCAATCTAAACTAGTCAGCCAGAGGTAGCAGGGGTCTTGGCCAGCAACGACCTGGGATTGAGCCTCTTATATAGTGCTATTTAGGTCAAAGGAAGTGACCATAGTATCGAATATGTCAGGATATTCATGATCATATATATTTTCACATTCATAGAATCTATTTTTTAGAGGCTTAAATTTGGCTGGGATTGGTGGGTTATAACAAAGGTGGTGGAGCTACAAAAGGTAAAAAATCAATTTTCTATTTATACGAATGTAAAAGATGGAAAATGTTTTAGCACATTAATTACTTATAGGATAAAGTTCGTCATTGTGTTGATAATTCTATGCATAGGTGTTGACTGGATTGGTACAGTGGATGCATGGTTGCTCATGGTTTTTTCTAGATGGAGACAAACTAACACAGGATTTTGAATTTTCCTGATTTTAATGGTTTAACCATGTTTAAAATTAGACAACTAGAAAAAATTCATTTAGAATACCTAAATAATGTCACATGGTGTCAACGTGGTCAACATGGATGGCGACATGTACTTTATTTTCATGCATGGAGGCCTTACTTGTCACTTTGGATTATCAGGAGGGAAACCACTCAAATTTGCAAAGGAGGTAATGGCTTGAAGGAATGGTGGTATTGGTGAGGTAATTTTGGGGAGGTTACTAATAATAATTGTCCATGTGTCCCTCTTGGTTTTAGGCCAATGGGTAATTGAGGTAGTTTTAAAAGGTGTGCATCTTCTTGATGCGGTTTCATTATCATCAATTGATCTATGGGGCCTGCCTTTGATCTTCTCGGGAACTTTTCTTAATTCTCTGTTAGTTATTCAATGTGGTATTACTAATGATCATTGATATCCTAGTACTTCTCTCAATATGCTCAATCACACTTAGGCCCCATGACCACTTCAACCCCAGGTTTCCTCCCTTGGTCCTATGTCTCTTTACTTTCGATTCCTAGTCACTTTCATTTTTATATCATGGTTCCTAGACTATGGTCATTGTGCCAACCTTTTCTCTTATTTATTTATGCAATTGTGCAACTTGGAAATTTTTAGGATAAGCTCTTAAGGGATCAGTTCAAGTATTTTCATCTCTTCTGAAATCACCTCGGGGATTATGGTCCCTAAGCTATTTTAAGTGACAACAATGGCTTGGGTGGGACCAACTTATCATTTTTTGAAAAACTTAGAACTATATATTAATTACTTGTATGTATTGGCATATTAATTCATCCTCTTTTGATCATTTTTCACACATTAAGAAAAGTTTTAGCTTTGCAACATTTTTTACAAACATGGAACTCTAAAAATGGAAGTGCTTGAATAAATTTGGAAAGAAAAGAAATAACAAAAACTTGAATAATACTAGTCTACTACGTATATAGTTGTAGAATTATTTTTAGTCTTTCAGTATATAAAGAAGCACTTCAAAATCCTTCCATTCATAGTTTCTTCCATGATCTCTCTTGTCATTTGTGTAAGGGTGTAGTTGTTATTTCCTTGGAAAATTTATATATGATAAGGCTCTACCCAAAAGTCGTCAAACTTTCCATGTTTTCCCTTGTATTCCCTCCCAGAATCCCACTTTAAAAGTAAATCTATTGGATGGAAATCCCTTTGTATTTATTTTTTGTCAAATTTATCTTTTATCCTATTTTGATTTTCCTGCAGCTTTAGACTAACATGTTCTTTGTTCTATTGTAACTATATTAAATAATAGATCCTTTATCCATATTATTTGATTACTACATCTCATTTTGAATAAATTAATCACAAGAAAACCAAATTGGATTTGAAAGATTGCTTCTTTCCCATAGACTAGCTAAAAAGGGGAGGTTACAATAGACCTCTATATACTTATTCTAAAAGAAAACAATGCATACCTTCGATTTCCATCCCATGTTTTGTTTATTCTGATAGACTCTTCTTTATTATCCTTAGTATGATTTTTTAGAAGACTTAGCCAATCCATTTATTTGTGGGTAGTATGGGGTGGAATGTCCCAACTCAATATTGTATGTTCCATAGAATCACTAGAATGTTTTAATACAATTTCTGATGGCATCGATGTCTGATTTTTGACATAATGTTGTCTACCATTCGACAATCAGTTTCCTTTTTAAACTTTGGTTTCATTTCGGCGGATATCCGATGGTAAAATAAATTTGTCATATTTTTGACTTATACCCGTCAGATATTCGACAACGACTATTTTAATATTTTCCTCATATTTGAGATGAATTTCACTACATAGGCGGTTGGATAACTGACAACTTGGAGATTGAAAATCCGATGTCGTTTTCTGCATAGGGGGTCATGTTATAGCTGATTTTACTACACTTTGTAGAGTGACACTTTTATGGCCTTTCATGTCCTCCTGTAGACTCTTTGGACCCCCTTTTCTCAAAATATACTTTAATGTTCCAAGAAGCACCTTAAAAATACCTATTTATATGTACACGCATGTCGCAAGATTACATCTTTCGTGTGCACGCAATGTGTCCCACCGTGGCTCACGTATATTGAGAAATGTGCCCAAAAAAATATTTTGGAGTTTTCCTCATAGAGTCACATATAACTTGACCTTTGGCCTTCCTTATTCCTAGAAAAGCTCTGACTCGACCCTTCACTCCATATTGAAGGGATATATATTGGGCCCCTTAGATACATTGGAAGAGAAGAATTGAAGAGAGAAAGGAAGTTATAGTTCTTTGTTTCCCCATTCATATATGCTTGAGTCTACATCCCTTTGTCCTTTTGTGCACACATTTCTGCTATTCCAAAGCTTTCCATTTTATTTCTAGATTGCCATTGATATGGAGGATTGAAGTGGTGGAGGCCTAGGTGAAGGACTCAGTTTCTCTATTTTCACAAAGTGCCTATAGAGGTTGTCACTTGTATCTCTGTTCATTATTAATAGAAATATTTATTTGTCGTCCATTGTATGTCTGTAACTATGTATGATATTTATTCATGGATGATGTAGTTACTTTTCTTTATACATATTGGTTTTATATATGCTAGAGTAGGCCTAACACTTTAATATATATCATGCTTTCCTTGTTCATTGTTGTTGAGGATGAATTGTATGTAAAAGCATGGTTGAAAAGCTCAATGAGGATCGAATACAACCTTCCAGAATAAGGTACACCTTCTATCCCTTAGTGTTAGTTATTTTTATCTTTATTGCATATTGAAATGGGTTTATTTCTAGTGTCATTCAATCTATTGTGGTCCACCCCAAGCCACAGGAAATATTCTCCGTAACAAAATTGGCGACTCCGTTGGGGAAGTTCCTTGTTTTTCTTTGGGGTTTAGGTGCATGATGTGCTTGAATTTATCTCTGTTTATATGAGTTTCTATGTCGGGTTATGAAGTATGTGATCCCTTAGGTGTCCTTTTGAAGTAATTTGGATCTTATCCTTCTTTTTTTCCACCTTCCTCTTTTATACACAGGTCATAGAGGTATCTGTTGGGTGTTATAATGTCGTAATTAATTCACCTAATATTTAATTATCGACTGAGGTTGGTAAACTTAGAGTTGACACAAAGTATATGCGAAGGTAGAGGGGTTCCTAGAGCATCGTGGAAATATTTTAACAAATAAATGATCAAAAGATCTTTCAAAATTAAAAACCGAGACAAACTCCTATAAATTCAATGATGAAGGTCATTAAACCAAAATAGAGTATTAGATTAGAGGATTATTAAGCTATACTACTCTACTCTATGGACAATTACTGAAAGATAAAGATATAAACAATACTATTCTATTGTTTATAGTAAAACCTATTAATTAACTATTCTACTTCTTAACAATTTCAGAAATTAACTATACAAAGAAGGATTATATTAGAAACCAATGATACATGCAATTAACAAATGTACATAATGGTTCAAATTGAACTTATCTAATTCCACTCTCCTTGATTGTTCCGTGGATATGCATTCATTGTGATTGGAACTGGGTAGGAGTAATGTCAAAATGGCTTTCAAAAGAAATGAAGAAAATAAAGGAAATCAAATCTAACTTAACTTCTACAAATATGTGCATACTAAGGAATGTCCAATTACAGGTGATAGTAAACATGATGATCTATTCCATAAGAAACTTACTCTTAATTAAAAAGATATCATGTACAACTAATCTATTAAGTGACAAGACTCTTTTTAAATATTACTTTCATAAATAACCAATTCTTATATGAAACAAATGTAAAGGAAATCTAGCTTATAAACAAGTAAAAGAACTTAATGAAAGAAGCAGGTAGAAAACTTCATAAAGATAAATTTGATAGGAAGCAAGTAGAAAAGTTAATAAAGAAAACTTAAGAAGAAGCAAGTAGAAAACTTAAGTAGGAAAGCAAGTAGAAAAATTAATAAAGATAACTCCTTTAAATATTACTCTCCAAATCTCTTCAGTAACCACACAGTGAGAGGAACAGGCCCTACTACTATGATCAATTTAGAAGGTGCTAGTATACTTCCCTATAAATTAACACATCTAACCCTAAATTCAATGTACAAAGAGATAAATCAAACCAAACCAGCGATATAATTATAAAAAATTACAACAATATTGAAGAAGGAAATCAGAAACCAAAAGAAACAAAATCGCAAATCATAACTCAACACATATTCAAGGTGAAAAGAGGTGAAAGATAGGAATAAAACTTAATAAATAATTTAAAAAATCTAACCTGTAGTACTAAATTTGATAAACATAACATTATCTAGATACCATAGTAGAAACATATTTCAAAAGATAAAGAAACATAGCTTAAAACAGACTTTAAACGAATTAAGAACATTAAAGACTGAACAACGGGCTAGATAACAGACTGGAAGGTAGGTCTGAATAACAAGCTAAACAGGTTGTCTGAATGACAGTCTGTATACATAAAACAGTATAAAATGGCCTAAATGATATAATTGTCAGTTGATCTTGTGCACATGAAAACATAATGCATAAAGACAATGAGTAAACCTACTTAGTGATTGAATTCGACAACAAACTAACTTAAGCTAATTCATAATTAAAAGTAAATCATTAACTATTGCATTGTTAAACAAATTAAAATATAACCAAATGAATTTATGATAGAATGAAAATGAACAAACTGAACCTACTATAACTTGATCCTAAGATATCAAAGCAATCTACCCTACATATTTGTCAACATAAGATTGAACAGTAAGCTGAAAAGACTGGAAAGGAAATTGAATTAAAACTAGTGCAAAACCAACTATTTAAACTATGAAATGAAACTATATTATCAACACAACATTATAATAAACACACAGTACATGAAAAAATGAAATGAATGATTACAGTAATTAAATTGCATAAACAAACTGGAAATGAAACTATACTATTTGAAAAGAAATGGATAACGAAAATACACATAAGAAAGAAAACTACTGGTTGATGAGGGGCCCTCTCAGCAATCAGGGTAACACTTCCTAAACACTTACACAAATACGATCATAAACACAACAAATATGTAACTTATATTAAAAATTGGAACAATATTACCGATTTTTCTGAGATTAACTGATTACATGCATAAAAACTAGCTCACACGCTCTCGCTTAGAGGATAATATATATAGTTTTTATAGGAATGAGAAGTTTGACCCTTTCAGTGGTTGACCACTCCTTAAAACAGTCGACCATTATGACAATCAAATGTCCATAAGCCAATGGACAGTGTTTCTCCTTCTTCCTCGCGCGTTGGTTCTCCATTGCACGTGATGTGGCGTGAGTATTAATTTTGATGTGGACTAGTGCCATGGTTTTGAGTAGGGGAGGAAAAATAATGAACCTTCTAGAATGAAGGTCGTTCTAGCATCCTGACACATGGACATAGAACAGTTAAAACCATTCAGCGTTTAACAATTTAGGAATCCACCAACAAGCATCGTGCGGTGGGATTGGCGAGCTAGATGGTAAGTTGGATGCGCTCTGTGCATATCTAGCGTGATGCGTGTCTAGCTATTGGCTCATCCAAAATATCATAACAGGAAAACAAATTCATACATATATCAAAAAATGCTCCTAAATAATATCAAATTCAATCAATAAAATCATGAAATAATAATAATAAACTAGAATTTGGATAAATCCAAATATATTCATACCTGAGGCTGAATGACAAGCTGTATGACAAAATTTGTCAAAAATATGACAAAATGAATGTCAAAAAGTGTAATTTACTAGCTAAAAATGGTGAAAAAAATGAGATCAACATTCCCCCAAACCAGAGAAATTCCAGGTCCCATTGAGCAAAAAAAAGAGGAGTTAGGAAGAAGGATGAGCTATGTTAGCAACTTCCTTCGACTTAGAAGATGAAACATAGGATTTAAACTTCAAATTCTTGGCCTGAGATATTAAACAGCACACCTCTCCTGTTGATACCTATGTAATGAATTGATGGCCTTGTTGAGGTCTTCGAAAACTTTAACTTGCATATGTAAATCCTTGTTCTCTTGTCGCAGCTCTGCAATTAACTTTTTGTATTGCTCATTCCTCCTTGTTGACTACATCAACTCCTGAGTTGATTGATCTACTATTGGCTGATTAGGAGTGAAAGGTTTTGCAGGCTTAGTTTTTGGAGGCATATTTAGTTCATCGTTTGATATCTCAAGGTGAATAGAAGGAGCTTGTTTTTTAGGACTCGTGTCTTGGGTAGGTGCAGGGACATTCTCATGAGAAACATCTTTAAGTAATCCGGCTGAGACACTAGAAAATGTATACATAGGTGATTCAGGGTCAATTTTATCTGCTATAGGCATACTTCTTGGATGACCAGTCTTAACATCTAGCTGAACCGTGGCCTTGATAATAGGCTGAATCCTAGACTAGACAAAATTTTCCTTTTGGTCTCTGGTATGAGGTCATGGTAAGGGTACAAAATCAGCATATACAAGGTTATAATGGGAAGGAATCACCTCCGATGTGTCTTCATCAAGATGGAAAACATTGGGGCTTTTCTTCTCTAAATATAGGGTTTGACTAGCTTCATGATTATGGAGATGCCAAGGGTGTTTCTGAATATTGAGATGGGGGTTAAGAACTTTAAACACAAAAGTGTCCCAAGTCAGATTCCGCTCTTTAAGCTGATCCAATATCAAGAGCTTAATCAGACTATGGTGGTATAAAATACCTTTAGGGTTAATGGTCTTTTTCCTAACTTGGCTTGACATTTTCTCCATGATTCTAAGGAAATAAAAGGGAAAATTAAGGAAATTCTGATCAACAAAATTTGCTAGAAAACGAATATGGAAATATTTGAATACATTGAACTTAACCTCGCAAGTGATAAGGTGGATGATGACAGTCAAAGGGTTGATGTATTATGGCTTAATCCAGTTGCAATGGAATCCCTTAATGCCTACAACATGCCGGTATTCTGGCTTAAGAGAAAAGTTGTGGGACGCCCGTAGAAGAAACCATTTCCCCCCCAACTATCCTATTTCTTTCAAAAGAAGTGAAGAAACTAAACGAGAAAATGGTTGATATTTTACGGAGTTGCAGCTGTAGGAAATGGGAAAAGGCGGTATCTTACGGTGTTATAGCTGCGATGGAATAGAAAAGTAGGAAAGGTTTTACGGTGTTGCAGTTGCATTGGAATGGAAAAGTAGGTAAGGTTTTACAGTGTTGCAGCTGTGGAAAGGGAAAAATAGGCAACGTTTTATGGTGTTGTAGCTATGGAATGGGAAAAATAGGAAAGGTTTTATGATGTTGTAGCTGCAACAGGGCCAAAAAAATAGGCAAATTTTGCAGAGTTGCACCTGCGTCGAACTGTTCATCATCCAAAATTTTCTTCTGTACGAAGCTATTTCATAAAACAAAAAATTACAATAGGTGTTCATGTTCATCAGGCCCGGTCATGACCATCACTCCTTAAGTAAATTCCTACACATATTCTAAAAAAAACAATCAAGTATAAAGGAAAACAAGAAAAAGGAAATAAACATCAATTTACTTATGTACAGAAATTTTGTGTGGAAATTGCAGCTACTTTCTAAAGATTGACAAGGGCATATAAAGATTCATTCCCTTGCTCCAACTGGTATCCCAAATCAGCTACAATCTGTGAAACAAATGCGTCCCTAAAAATTGGCTTATGATACAGTCGCAACCTGTGACTATTAGCGAATAATGGTGCATGATTCTCATCAATGTTGACCGGGTGGACTGTACGGTTGTTGAATAGTTTGTGTATCAGATATGGACCCAACCATATTATGTGTAGCTTACCTTCAAAGTCCCTTTTGAATCTTGAATCATATAATAACACCCAGTCTCCCTCACAGAATACTCTCTTCTTGATGAACCGATCATGCCAATTGGATCTATGTTGCTGATTTAATGTTATCTGATCCACAACAGCTATATGTTTTTCCTCAAGTTCATTCAATTGATTCAATATATTCCTCTGAGCTTTAGTTACATCTAAGTTTACCTCCATGGCTCTATTCAATGTTTTGATTTCAAATTAAATGGGAAATACAATGCTCTTACCATACACGAAGTCATAAGGAGAGAAACATGTAGTATTGCACCACGTAGTGCGATATGCCCATAGTGCTTTCGGGATTCTGTTAGCCCAATCTCTACGATGACTCCTAACTCTTTTCGTGAGGATAGCTTCAATAAATTTATTGGTACTTTCCACGTGGCCATTGGCTTGAGGATGGTATGGTGAAGTTATCTTGTACTGAATATGGTACTTCTGTAGCAAAGCTTCAAATTTATGTGACACAAACTGTGGTCCTCCATCTGTGATTACTTCCTTGGGTATTCCAAAATGAGTGAATATTTCTCCATACAGAAAATCTATTACAGGCTCGTCATTAGCCTTCACCAAAGCCACAGCTTCTACCCATTTTGTCATGTAGTCGGTGCAAACTAAAATCTAAGCTTTTTGTTTTGAATGAGGATTGATAGGCCTAATGAAATATAATGCCCATATGTCAAAGGGTTCCACCACCAGTTGTGGTATAAGAGGAATTTCATCCAATCTGTTAGGTTGGCATCCCTAAAAACTATTGGCCAATAGTAACCCATTCTTAATACCTTATGACTTGTTCTTCTGTCTGCAAAATTTCCTCTACATGGCTCATCGTAACAGACCTTCAAAATATGGAAGACTTCATCCTCCCTTACACATCTCCTTATCTCAAGATCAGGGCCTATGTAGAAAATATGACTATCTATCCAACAATATCTTGCACTTTGTTGAATAATCTTGCTTTTCTCTCTTTTTGACAAGTGTGCCAAAAGCTTACCTATAGCCAAGTAGTTAGCAACATCTGCATATCAAGCGGAATGAGCTAAAACTGCAAACAAGAGTTCATATGGGAAAGAATCTTCAACTGGTAAGTTGTCATCACTGTTAGTAAAACGGGATAAATAACCAGCAACAACATTTTCTTTCCTAGGCCTGTCAACAATGGTAATATCAAACTCCTATAATAGTAACATCCATCTAGTTATCCTAGCATTTGTAACTGGTTTGTTCATTAGATACTTGATGGCTGAGTGTTCGATGTGTACAAAGGTGGGGTATCTAGTGATGTAGTGTCTGAATTTGTTAATAAAGTAAATAATGGCTAAAAAATCCTTCTTTGTAATAGTATAATTAATTTCACTAGGGGATAAGTTTTTATTGATGTAATAGATTGCATATGGTGCCTAACCATCCTACTAACCTAACACTACTCCAATGGTGGTGTCAGAGGCATCTGAAGAAATGTGGAAGGGCAGAGCCCAATTGGGCTCCCTTAAGATAGGAGTTGTAGACAACCTCTTCTTAAGTTTAGTGAATGTTGTCTGGCATGCATTACTCCAAATAAACTATACATACTTCATCAATAGGGTAAACAAAGGAGAAGCTAGTTTGGATAAATTCTCTATAAATCTTCTATAATAACCAGCATGCCCTAAAAAATTATGTACCTCTTTTTGTGTTCCAGGAGTGGGTATTTTTTCAATTACCCTAATTTTGGATGGATCTACCTAGATACCATCAGCAGAGATAAGGTGCCCCAGCACTACAACCTCGCTCATGATCATATAACACTTTTCAATGCTCAAAGATAGCTGGGTTTGCTCATGGCGATTTAAAACCTTCTCTAAGTTTTTCAGTGCCTCTTCAAATTCACTGCCATAAGGGGTAAAATCGTCCATGAAAATATCCATACTATCATTAACCATTTCTGAAAAGATGCCAATCACAGCTCTCTGAAAGGTGGCTGGTGCATTGCATAAGCTGAAGGGGAGTAACTTGTATGCAAAGGTACCCCAGGGACAGGTGAAGGTGGTTTTTTCTTGGTATTTAGGAGCAATCTGGATTTGATTATACCCACTAAACCCATCCAGGAAGGAGAATAACTTCTTCCCAGACAGGGTATCAAGTACTTAGCCGATGAAAGGGAGAGGAAAGTGGTATTTTTGTGTTACCTTGCTTAGCTCTCTCTAATCCACACAGACTTTCCATTTACCATTCTTCTTGGGTACTGTCACGAGTGGAGAAACCAAATCACTATCTTATATTGGGTATATAAACCCTCATTCTAAGATTTTTTGAATTTCCTCCTTCACTATGTCCCTAAGATTGGGGTTCATCCTTCGTTGTGGTTGGAACATAGGTCGAGAGTCACTCTTGATATAAATGTGTTGGGTGCAAATATTAGAAGGGATACCCTTCACATTTGTGTACTCCCAGGCGGATTCCCCCTTATGTTTTTTCAAGAGAGTGATTAGGCATTCTTGTTCATCAAGAGTAAGATTGGGATTGATATTCAGTGTTTTTCCAGGTTCTATCTTGACTGGAACACTTTTCAAATTCTTAAGCACTGGAATGATGTGGCTATCACTGACTAATGTATCCTCTATGATATTTTCTTTCTCTGTTTCACCTAGAGTACTGTTTAGGATTTGATAAATTTGTTTATTAACAGTGGTGGGTTCACTGATGAAACTGTTGTTAGTTTTTCATCATATAAGCTAGCATTATGATCTTAGGATCTTTTCACTAAGAGAATAACAAGCACAACAATAAAACATAATCACATCATAAGAGACACAAAGAATTTTCCTCGAGGAAACCATAAAGGAGAAAACCCCACAACTTCCTCAGAGATAGAATCAGCACCAAAATAGTAAAATCCCCAAGACATTAAGATGATCTCCACACAGCAGCAGTCTCTCTCTCTCACACCGAGAGAGCTTCTCCTCTCTCACTCATGCGCCCTCTTAAGTGAGTGTGAGTGTTACAAGTGATAAATAGAGAGGCTCTCACTCTCTATTCATATTCTTCCATTCACTTGAAGTGCACTCCAACATGTCGGCCTCACTTAACAATTACTTACTAGAGCCGACATCTCTAGGAGTGTCTAATAACCCTAGTACCCCACCACTTGTTGGGACTTTGCCTCCTTCGACCAATAGAAGGGTAACACAATGGTGGGGACTATTGCCCTGACTTATAATGACTCACCTAGGGTCAACTTCACTAGGATAGTCTAATAACCCAAGGGCCCCACAACTGTGGGGACTTTAACCCTTGACCAATAGGAGGATTACCCATAATGACTTGACATGAATTTCTCATTATTGAAACTTCCTGGAATAAACATCGGGGTATGACATGACTCAAATACATTACAATACATCCCAGAATAAAAATCGGGTTACAATAGATAAGAAATACAAGTGAATACATTCCGAAGTTACAATTACATCAACACTCCCTCTTAAATAGGAAGGTATTCTCTTGACACAATTTATTAGCACAAGTATTCTTCTCTATATCAGCTGGATCATCTCATCTTCAAGTCATCTTTGTTTTCAAGTCATCTTTGTCTTCAAGTCATCTTCATCTTCAAGTCATCTTTATCGGATCTGGATCATCTCTCGATCTGGTTCAACATCACTGGACTAGATCTGGATCATCACTCGATCTGTATCATCACTACTAGATCTAGATCATCACTCTATCTGGATCATCACTGGCTGTCATCACTAGATCTAGATCATCACTCGATTTGGATCATGACTGGTGCTATCTCATGATTCTTCTCATCACAGGAATTTCTACAGAGCCAGCCCTTTTTCATGATGGTTGTAGGCCTACCCATCATGTAGGTCTTCGCCCAGCACTTACATCTGACCTACTCATCAAAAAGACACATCCATATAGACAGGAACACATCTATCACAGTGATGGAAGACTCCCATCCAGATAGGAACACATCCTATCACAGTGATGGAATATTTCAGCACTTACATCTGACCTACTCATCAGAAGGGCACATCCATCCAGATAGGAACATATCCTATCACAGTGATGGAAGACTGCCATCCAAACATGAACACATCCTATCACAGTGATGGAAGATTTCAGCAGTTACATCTGACCTACTCATCAGAAGGGCACATCCATCCACACAGGAACACATCCTATCACAGTGATGGAAGATGCCCATCCAGACAGGAACACATCCTATCACAGTGATGGAATATTTCAGCACTTACATCTGACCTACTCATCAGAAGGGCACATCCATCCAGACAGGAAAAAATCCTATCATAGTGATGGAAGTCTCCCATCTAGACAGGAACACATCCTATCACAGTGATGAGAGATTTTAGCACTTACATCTGAGCACATGGGAACACATCCCTCATTCGCTCTAGAAAGGCTCTACACTTACATCCATCTAGACAGGAACACATCCTATCACAGTGATGGAAGGGATTGCACTCACATATGATCCTATGAGAACACATCCTAGGAGTCATATCAGAATGGCCCCCAGTCCTCAACTGAGCTACCTGGTAATTGACCAGGCGCCTCCATTCTCCTAGAGAATGGCAGTTTCCCTTACATCCGACCTGCTCGTCAGAATGGTCAACACTCACATCTGACATGGAAGGAACTTAATCCTTTATCCATGACAGAATGGTTCAGCCCTTACATCTGATCAAGTGGGAACAAATCCCTCTATCACATCAGAATGGCTACTCAGTCCTACATTGAGTGATCCTGGTAACTGACCAAGTGCCTCCATTCCTAGAATGGAAATTTCCCTTACATCTGTCCTGCTCGACAAAATGGCCAGCACTCATATCTGACATGGAAGGGAGAAACCCTATCACCATGACAGAATGGCTCAGCCCTTATATCTAACCTACTCGTCAAAATGGCTATGGATCTCAGCACTCATATCTGACATGGAAGGAACCAATCCTCTCACCATGACAGAATGGCTCAGCCCTTACATCTGACCATGGAAGGAACCAATCCTCTCACCATGTCATAATGGATATGGGACTCATCACTTTCCCTTGGAGGAAACCTCAATCTGGAGAACACCAAGTCTCTCCCTGAAGTACTTGAACTTTAGCCTATCCAATGGCTTCGTCAATACATTGGCTATCTGCTCCTCCGTCGCAACATACTGTAGCTTCACTGCTCCTCTCTGCACCATATCCCTGATATAGTGGTACTTGATCTCGATATGCTTCGACTTGTTATGGAACACTAGATTCTCTGACAACTTCACACAACTCTGGTTGTCACAATGTATACAAGTAGCATCTAACTGGAGATCAAACAAATTAGATAGTAGCTTCCTCAGCCATACTGCCTCACAACTAGCTGAACAAGGTGCAACATACTCTGCTTCAGTTGTACTTAGTGCCACATAGGATTGATTCTTTCTAAACCAAGAGATCACACCTGATCCCATACTGAAGCAACATCCTAAAGTACTCTTCCTGTTGATGGCACTGCCTTCCCAATCTAAATCAACATAACCCTCCAGGTTAATCTTCTGATTCGCATCGTACTTGAGCCCATAATCAATTGTAACCCTTAGGTGCCTCAGAATATGCTTTGCAGCAATCAAGTGAACACTTCTCAGATCTGTCAAGTACTGGCTCAAGGTGTTCACATCAAATCAAATGTCTGGTCTTGTGTTCGTCAGGTACATCAAGGACCCAATCATCTGACGATACATCGTAGCATCAATCGTCTCTAATGAAGCATCACTAAATAGCTTCAGGTTCAATGCCATAAGTGTGGTCATGCAGTCCATCATCCTGAACCTCTTCAGGATATCCAAGGAAGATTCCATCTGCACTCTGCCACACCTCCATACCTAGAACAATAGTGCATCGACACATAACAGGAGCATCACTGGTCTTCTGCCTTCAACCTTGAAGAAAAGGTTGGAATCCACTTTACTCTCAGTAAATCCTAGAGTCATCAGTAATCTTCCCATCCTGTCATACCATGTCAAACCTTAAGATATTCTGTAGTCTCTCCCTCTGAAGCGAAGCATCATACTCCCTCTGTCTTCTGTGCTCTATGCACTGAAAACATTCTGTACCGGAGTGACAAGTAGCTTCCTATGCTACTAATATTCTATGTGACCATCTAGTGTATAGACTTGCATCTTTAACCTTGTAGCAAAGGTTATTATCTTCATCAATCTCATCATGTATGTGTTTCAACTCTTACTGGCTGTAAATGTCTCTTCATAGTCTAGGCATTCCTTTCGTGAGAAGCCTCATGCTATGAATCTTGCTTTGTATCCCATGATGTTTCCATATATTGCATGATGGAACTATGAACTTCTCTTCATGTCTCGATATTGCGCCCTGACATCATTCTTCTTGAACTGGTCTTCTTGGTTACTTCTTCATAGCTGGAAGATTCTGCATCAATGATGTCGCTGCATTCATCATATTATTCTTTATCTTGAACTGTCGTCACTTGTTCTTCGGAACAAGTCTTCATTCTTATTTGCTTGTTGGCGATTATGTATGCGGTCTTTCCTACAAGTCAAATGCATTTGTATGGTTAGAAACATTTCATAAGGAATATTCATACTGGCAAATACTTATGCATAAATATATGATCATGCAACTATTTTAGCCAATACAATATTCATCCATATCTCACGGAAACTTTCTAGATGCCTTTCATCTCTACCAGGACAACATTGGGATTGTGCACTAATCCAATATGTCAGCAAAGAGGTTTCATTCTAGATAAGCAGCAATGGAGAGTTGTATAGCACCATGAGCTACTTACCCATCACATGCATATTAGCAGTATGCTATCATTAATGCAAACATTCTATTATGCATAATACATTAACTGAATATAAACGAACGCATAACAAAACAATATCAGGAAATGACAATTGAATACTTATCTTTATTTGTTCATGGGTGGACTCCTTCTTGAGTCTTCAACTTCATCGTCTTCTTCATTCATAATAGCATCATTTCTTATCCAAATGCTAAGGTGGATAAGAATTTCTTCAAGAGTTGATTTCTTCATATTCCTCATTGCTTGAGGGATCTTCTTTGGATGGTGAGAGCTTGATCTTCAGTTTCTCCCATCTTCTCTTCTCTTCTTATGAGTCGAGCTTCTTCTTCTTCTCAGAGTCTGTTGAAAGTAATCACTTCCTTCTGGCACACATTCCTTGCATGAATGAATCCCATGATCCTGGGAGGCCATTCAAGGTGGCTATCACCACTTCTGCATTCTTCACTTCTTCTTTTACTGCTTCAAGTTGTTCTTTGATTTGAGATACCCTTATGACTGCATAGTCTTTGCATTCTGGATCTTCACTTCCTTCAACTGGTTTCTTAAGGTCATATTCTGATCTATGTTCTTTCCTTCAAATAGCTTGGTCAAGGAATCAAACATCATCGGTGTCTTTAAGGAAGACACTTGTAGTACAAGTTGATTCGTGACTGAATCAGCAATGATCTTTATGGCCTTGACCATGTTCTTCTTATGTAAGGCTTCTAGCCTCATCTCCCTCTGGAATTGGAACCTCTATACTCATGTAGGTGTCCAATCCATTTTCTTCAGAGAGATCAAATACTTCTATGGTCGGAAGTTGTCAACTTCACCAAGCCTATCATCAAGCTGATGTGATAGATCACTTTGAAATTAGAACCTAAAATGAAAATAGCAAAAGATTAGATCTTACCGATTTGAGGTGTCCGTCCTAGTTCCAGAGCTAGCTGATCTAGGGTTTGTCACAGAAACCCTAATTTTCAAAACTTGGAATCTTTCAGATCTGATTGGATAAATAGATAGATCTCTTCAAATGGAGTTGTCCAATGTACTCCTTTTCTGAAAACAGTGGAGGGAAGCTCCCAGAACAGGAAGCCCTAATTTCCCAATTTCTTTTGCTGAAATGCCTGTTACTGTTTCTGTGATATATCTGAAATTACTACTCCTATGTGTCTGAAATTTCTCACTGAGGTAACCTCACATGTACCTGATTTAAAACCATAGGTTTCATTGGAATTGGTTTCACCATTTGGCATTTATTATCCTTTTCCCAAGGTGACCTGTTATAGGACTGTTCAGAAGAGTGAAGTTGTACGGAATTCCACGTGTCACTGGTTGATCTTCTGAATCTGATATTTGGAACACATAAATTAAATTCCATAATATTTCTGGAACAGCTTCAGGAATTCCATTTGGACCTTTGTAGCCCACGATATTGTAATTCTCCCAGGTGTCCTGTTTAAGGATGAATTCTGGAAGAGGATGGAACCCTAACTTGGAGGGATCATATATCCCAGAATATAGCAAATATGAGGCTGATTTTTGGACATAGTGTTCATCAAGATTTTTTATTCAGCCCCTGCAATTTTCCGCTTCTGAGACATCTCCAACCTAGGAATATAACGACTGTACCAAAACTTATCAGTTTTAGTATTCAGGGTTTTTCTAGATTGGGGTCAAACTAGGGTTTGACTTTCCCAAAGATTTACCCAACCAAATTTCTTGATCCAAGTCTCTAAACTTCGGTTTTGATGAGGAGAAAAATCCTATGCTGGTCTCACTCAAAAATTCCTCTTCTGTAGAAAGCCCTAATTTTCACATCGAAAACTAAAAATGCTCAGAATCGAATTCCACTTCGACAGAAAGATGGGCCCTTCAATGGAGAGTCAGCCTAGCATAGTTTTGTTGATGGATTGTGGAGAGAGACCCAAAAAGTAAGAAGCCCTAGATTTTGTAGCTGCACAATGTATTCTTCTCAGGTTAGCTCTGATTCCATGTTAGTTTTTCATCGTATAAGCTAGCATTATGATCTTAGGATCTTTTCACTGAGAGAATAACAAGCACAACAATAAAACATAAGCACATCACAAGAGACACAAAGAGTTTTCCTAGGGGAAACCATAAAGGAGAAAACCCCACAACTTCCTTAGAGATAGAATCAACACCAAAACAGTAAAATCCCTAAGACATTAAGATGATATCCACATAGCAGCAGTCTCTCTCTCTCGCACTGAGAGAGCTTCTCCTCTCTCACTCATGCACCCTCTTAAGTGAGTGTGAGTGTTACAAGTGATAAATAGAGAGGCTCTCACTCTCTATTTATATTCTTCCATTCAATTAAAGTGCACTCCAACATGTCGGCCTCACTTAACAATTACTTACTAGAGCCGACATCTCTAGGAGTGTCTAATAACCCTAGTGCCCCACCACTTGTGGGGACTTTGCCTCCTTCGACCAATAGGAGGGTAACACAATGGTGGGGACTATTGCCCCGACTTACAATGACTCACCTAGGGTCAAATTCACTAGGATAGTCTAATAACCCAAGGGCCCCACAACTGTGGGGCCTTTAACCCTTGAGCAATAGGAGGGTTACCCATAATGACTTGACATGACTTTCTCATTATTGAAACTTCCTGGAATAAACATCGGGGTATGACATGACTCAAATACATTACAATACATCCCGGAATAAAAATCGGGTTACAATAGATAAGAAATACAAGTGAATACATTCTGAAGTTACAATTACATCAACAACTATTAATGGCATCGTCTTCTCTTTCATCTTTAAAGGTCAAGGATCTCCCTATTGTTAATAGTGGTTGAACGCCCTCCTCCTCCTCTAGTTCTACCCATAATAGATTTTTAGCTTCTAAACTAGGCCGTGTTGGAAGATACAAGGTAAGGTTTTTCATTTCGGTCCCATCTAAGATGGTCATAGACCCTAATCGATAGCTGATACAAGTGTCAGCTGTGGCCAACTAGGGTCTTCCCAAAATCAGCGGGTGCCCACCAAGCTACGACTTGGGTTGTAAAACCAAGAAATCAGTTGGGTATTTCCACGAATCAACTGAGATGATGAGGTTATCCAAGAATCCCTCGGGGTTGATGGTGGACCTATATTCTAGTTCTAAAATGGTAGGGGTTGGCCTGAGATTGGCAAGCCCAATTTTTCATACAATTTCTATGGTTATGACATTAATAGTTGCACCTAAATATACCAGTACATTTGTTATTTGTGTGTTCCTAATCTGCACAGTGACAGTGAGGTTCCCAGGATCATCATATTTGGACAGGAGGGTTTTTCCCATTATCAATTCAGATAATTTACCTATGACATGGACAGTGGGAGGATCCTTGGGTCTTCTACTTGGTTTTCTTGTACACAGATCTCGAAAGTTTTTGGCATAGATAGGCAAATCATGAAGGGCCTGCAGCAGTGGAATTTTGACATAGAGGTTTTTTAACTCTCCTAAGAGGTTAAATTGAGGTTTCTCCACTGCATTCTGTAGTGTCAATCTATCAGGATATGGCAGTTCTCTAATCAGTTGTGTAGGATGTGTGTCAATAGATGTTTCTCATTGTGTTTCAGTCGGTGTCTCATAGGAATTCCAACATCCTCAATAATGGGGATTGTTGCATTGGATGAATACTGTTGATTCATCATTTCTTCAGATGTAGAGGATGGAAAATCCTCAATGAACAAAGGCTCCACTACCCTCCCTGATCGTAAATGGATATCGTTACAGGGAAATGGAGTAATGGAGTAAGAGGGCATGTTGGAAGTCTAAAACTAGTGGACTTATTTATTGTTTGGGTTGGGGTTAGGTTGAGCAGGAAGTTGTGGTTGTATAGGCTTATTGGGTGCAACATTGTGCTGGAGTTGCACCTGCAGCTACTGGTACTATTGTTATGGCTGAGGGTGTTGTTGAGGAGGGTATGGTTGATGAAGAAACTGTTGGTGTGGAAACTATTGAGGAGATTGGCTATGGAAAAATTGATTTCCTGGATGGAAGTTCCTTCACCTAGGAGACCAAGAATTTATTGGTTTGGTGGCTATTTCCAAGAGTTCCAGGAGTTGAAATTTTGCATAGGAGGTTGAGAAGGATTCGATTGATGGTTGGAATAAGATGAAGGGAATTGTTTATTCATGTGATGCATATTATTCTAATTTTTCTTGTTATTCGTAAATGGAAATGAGTCTGGATTCATACCTTCGTTTCGAGGCTGCGAAGGCTTTTTATAGGCAATGAAGTAGGCTGGTTCCACATCTGGAGTTGATTCCTATAGAAATTCCTTCACTTCAGGTAGTGAGGGGAACTCCTTTATATCATGGTTCAGTTCACAGAGCTGACACACTTCTACTTTGTTGAGTGGGAACTCCTTTAGGGGATGTTCCTTCCTACATTTAGGGCAGAATACATCAAGTGTTAGATATTCTACTGCTTGTCTCTGCTTTTCCCTCAAGACATCTATTTATGAGGAGATGGATCTCAGCATTTTTGTCTTGAAGTTCTCAAGAAGGTTGCCTATTTTTTCTTGGGTAGCTCCTCCATTGGATGAATTATGTGTTCTATCGAAGACATCTCTTTCTAGTTTATCCCATTGGTTGTTCCTGGAATATCCTTTGAAATAACTTTTGCATAATTCAACAATATTTTCAAAGGATTCCTTTGAGATATCCCCCTTTCCTAGTAGTTTCAACATATCTAGGAAGTCTTCCCTGATCCCATGAAGTAGGATTATCTTTAGCACATATAACCCCATATTAGTTTGTCCAGCTCTCTGCACATTGTACAAAAACCTCTCAACAAAATATTCCAATCTTTCTTCGTCCCTTTGTACCATCTTGAATAGTTCTTCTCTTTTATATTTGGTGTTGTACTACTCCTAGTATTTCTCTAGCAACACATTTTTCATTTGGTCCTAGGTGGTGACAGTTCCTCCACCCATGCTCATGAACCAACATAGCACATTATCCTTCTTTTGCAGCTACAACCTGTTTCCCAAATTTCAAAAAAAAATTGGACCCTCCTTTTAATTTTATCTTGCCTGGGATTGTTTGGATTCTCGAACTCTGTTTTTTCCCTCTGCTACAAATTTGGATTTTTTGAGTTTGAATTGAGATCAACTGCTTTCCTCCTTTTTGGAAGTTGAATGATCTAAAACTTCCTTTTGTCTAGCTAATGATTTTGACTATCTTGATTAACATTTTGATTTCCTTTATCATTGTTGAAATTCAGTTGAACATTGAATCAGAAAATTAGTATTTTGTGTTACCGCCGTTTTAGATGGAAGATAGCAAACACCATGACGAAAAGCTCTTATCCTTGCCGATTCTGCAGTTTTATTACCTAAACCTTTTTCTTTTCGATGATTTGCTTTATTTTCACTATAGAAATAGTGTTTGACAATTGATCGGAGGGCTAGTCCTTTGCGTTGCCAACACAGAGGCAGCATTGAGGTTTGAGTCGTCGATATATAGTCATTAGTTGTTTTGATCACCGACGGTTTTCTGATTTGTGGGGTCCACATTCAGTTTGTCATCCAGCGTTGCGGCAGTCGATCACACTATCTCTCTGATGTTTAGTTTTTTCATTTGTCGACGCATTATTAGTTAGTGGCTCTGATATCCGATACGTGACTACGATGGCGTTTAGTGTTTTATATCGCCAACATTGTGGAAGCTTTCAGCTTTGAAATGTTGATACTATAGAGATGCTTAGTTTTAAGGTTGTCGATCCACAATCCTCAGAGCCTCCGATCGTTGAATATTTCAATTGGTCACGGAACCCATAGTTTGTCTGTTTCCCACCGTTGTGGCTCCTTAGTGAACTAATCGCCCGATGCTTAGTTATTTCTCTTGCTGATAGGATTTTCCTGCCATTATATTTCTCGAGGGTTATTATATATTAGGGCGGGGTATTTGTTTATTATTATCCTGGTTGAAAAACGCGTCCACTCCATCCTCACTGATCAAACTGTACCTCCATGCCCAGCTGTCCAGATTTCATTGGATTGGTCTTCTTTCCTGGAAATTCTTGCATCATCTCACCGACTGCACAGCTTGCTTGCCAGGTAGGCCAACCATGGTTTCTCCTTTCTCTTGATTTTATTGGTCGTTTTGGGAACTAAGGTCTTCCCCTGGTTAGGTTTTCCTGCAGTGGGGTAGTTAGTTGTTTTAAATGAATATTTATCCTTGCGGCATGAGGCATCACTCAGATTGATAGTTTTGGCGGTGGGGGTTTCTTGAGCCTGTGTTTTTGGCCATTATGCATGCTCTTTCCCGATCTGAAAGTTTAGTTAGTTGGTGCAGACAAGCATTACGCCGTTTGCACCAATTTTTTTAGGGTTGTTTATGGTTTTTCGAGGGGAGTTTTCAATGTTCATAGGCGCTTACCCTAGTTTCATGGAACAACAGCGGTTTTTTTTTATTGAGCTGGGATTTCTTCATTTTCAATTACAATATAGGGTCTCATAATTTGAGGATTAACCCCATTGATAGTTGGTTCTTGTTATTAAAGAGTGATTTGATTGCAGTTTGAATTGAATGATGAGTTTTCTACTGGGGGTTATGTTACAGTTGCAGATGGACTTAGAGGATTTTTAGACCCAGCTTGTAGAAGTTCCTTTTTTCCTTATCATTTTCTTTTATGCATTAATATTTGGTATAGTTTATTTGTGAAAATTCATATGGAAGAGGTAAATAGTTTGGTACAGTTTCTTCATTCTTAAAAAACTAACTAAAATATCTAATGGTATAAGAACATACAAATTTGTGACAAGGTAACTATTGCAAAGGAGATATGTCTAAAAGACAAAAGAAGAAGGCTCCTGTTGCAGAGGCAGAACCAGAGGTGGAAAACATTACGAAGGTGGAATACATATATGAAGATACCAAAGCCACCACCATGGTAGAGCCAGACTATAAATGGGGTGAGATATATAGGATGATTGCAAATCAGAATGTGCGTGATGCAAGATTTGAAGAACTAACTATTTATGCAAACATCGAGAAATCATCTCTTATGAAGGTAGCCACAAGACCTGACTTGTTCCAATGCTCAGAGGTGATCAGCTGGATTCTTCCTAGGGTAGATGTAACTATGATGATTTTGGAGAATACTGCCAAACATGGATATGCTGCATATAGTCCTACTTATGTCTTAATGGCATACCACTTGCCTCCTGCTCAAATTTACTTAACTGAAAGCTGGTTGAAGGAGACAAATTTGGACCTGGTCGAAATAGTCGAAAGAATGATGATACCAGGGAAGAACTTTTGAACAAGGCCATCAGGAGAATATGATACAACCACTCTCCAGACCCCTTACAGATTTATAGCATTAATGCTGAACAAGATTTTTGGGAGAGCTCACGAGAAGAGCTTCAAGTTGGGATGGATGCCAATTATTTTTTATGTGGCCACCCAAGGGACCATATTCAATTGGGAAAACATAGTGTCCAATAGCCTCTCAGCATGCATATATTTAGCTTTGGGAGGGGTATCACAGAAGAAGTCAGAGTTCTACATGAGCTCTATCTTAGTTGATTGTATATTATGTACCCAGTCCTTTCCAGATTTCAGGTGTAATTGGGATAGGGACAGGACCCCTGTATACACTGCATGCAAATTATTTTGGGCACACAAATACTAAAGCCACTATGAATAGATATTTGAACACTTCAGCATGCCTTTGTACACCCTGATTTTCCTGACTGAATGCAACTGTATGTCAGAAGAAGCATTCAAGGTTATTGAAGAATATAGAAATTATTATCTGACTGACGAGGGGATGTATATAAAAATGTATGGTGGCTCTAGGGAACCTTCTCTAATCCCTAAATATGCCACTGATTATTTGTTACATAAAAAAGCAGTCAGGCAAGTATACATTGATGGTGTTGGAATATTTTTGTTCGAACATAAGAAGGAAGCATATCCTACCATACCTTTCTAGATTGGGAGTAATAAATTTTCTAAGATGAAAACGACTACAGAATTCATGCAGGAACTGGAGCACTTCCATTTTGGTGAGATGAACTTTGACCGAAATGACTCCTAAAAAAAGGTTGCAGAGCATTGCAAGGAAGCAAATTTCCATTTCAAATACACAAATTTCTAGGACAAAGAAGAAATCTTCAGAAATAAAAAAGAATATGACTGCATTAAAGAAGAGATTTAAATAGAAAATCACCATTGTAGGTGGAAAGGGCAAAACCGCAAAGAATACAGCTGAAGGAGAAGAGGCCATAAAAAGAGAAGAAGATGCTAGAAGGATAGCACAAGAGGTAGAAAGTTGGCTAAAGAATGAAGAGGAATAAATAAAGAGAGATGCAGAGGAAGTAACATAGAAGGAAGAGGAGGAGAGAAAGAGAAAAGAAGAAGCAGAGATAAATAAAAAACAACATGAAAGTGAGGGTCTGAGATTAGCAATATCTAAGAAAGATCTGCAGACTACTGACCCGATAAATACACAGGATGAACATGATCATACAGATCAGGGGCAGGGACAAGATAATCCTGATTCCTAAGAGCCTGCTGCAACTTCTGGCAACACTCAAGAACAAGTTGTTTTTTCTGGAATGAATTTGATACCTTTCATACAGAAAGAAGGAGAAGAGATACCTAATTTTAGCACCATTTTCTATGACAAGCAAAAGAAAAGGATTGTCAAAAGAACCAAAAATAAGGTTGAAACAGGAGGACAATTAGGAAAGATGATAACTGAGAAAACTGTGGTGTATTGAACAGATGCAGATCCATGACTGACAGCCAGAGTTGTGGTGGCATTAACCTAGGCCACTGAAGACAATGTAGATAGGTTTATGACAAACCTTGAGTAATCGAAGAAGAATGCAACACAATTAAAGGAAACTTTGAAGAAAGAGAGGGATGAAGGTCACAAGTTAAAGAGTAAATTTCAGGATATGCATAATGAAGTGAGGACTTCAAAGATAGAACTCCAGACTCTGCAGGAAAACAAGATGGCCTTAGAAGTCTCAGTATACAAAATAGAAAAGGATGCTCAAAACATCCTAGTAGAGCTACAGAGGCTACAGCTAGAGCATTAAATGTTGAAGACTGAGAAAAATGACCTTCAATTGTGCTATGAAACTCTAGGTGTAGAGAAGGTCCAGTTGAAAAATAGGGTCATTGAGTTAGAATTGGAGAAGGCTGCCACTAAAGAGAAATACAAACAATATCAACTACAGGTAGCAGTTTTGGAGGGACATAATGCTTCATTGATAGCATCACTGAAAGATGCTACGGAATAGAAGACAGATGTCTAGCCTCTGAATGAGCATGTTCTAACTCAGAGAAGAAAGATCCACCATCTGCAAATGTGCATTGAGGAAGAAAGGTGTAAGATTGTACAAATAGATAGCAGATTAGAAGAAATCTTGGACACCACTTCATATTTTGTAGACAGATCTCAAGATATTTTGGAGGTCTTGACAGGAAGGATAGTGTGGATAGAAACAAACAAGGAAACCCCTTTGGAACTACCAACTAAAGACTAACATAGTTTACAATAGGATTATGACCTATTGGAGTTTGCAATAAATACTGCTGAAGAATTCAAGAATATAGTAAAGAAAATGAAAGGGTTATGTGCTGAATACTACAGAAGAATGCTAGTCACATACAATAGATTCCAGGTTGTTGTAGATAAAATACTGGATGCAATACCAGAACATGAGTTGTTCATAGAACATCTTCAGAATAGGTATCGGTAAGATGAGCAGGAGATCCAACAAGTCAAGGATCTATATGAACAGATTTTGAAGAATGCAGTGGCTCATGTAGCAGTAAGCATCCACTTACTAGAAGACCAGCTACGCTTGAAATCGGCGAGAATAGAAGTGGTTAAAAATCAGGCTGCTAAGTATGAGATAAATATCCACTTCCTTGAACCCTGTGATTTTGAAAGCATTGCAGCAGAGGCCCAAGCGTGAAAAAAGTTTATTAATGACCAAGTGGGGCCCTCTTCATAAAAGTGTTCTATTAAATATTTGTTTTAAATGTAATATATTGTATAATTTATGAGCACTCACTACAAGACAAAATTTGGGATTGAAACGTTGGGGAAGCCCAAAAGTTTTTCTTTTTTGTATAAGTATAGGAGAGTTAGATGTAGAAGGGACTTCTTTCCCATGCAATTTTTGAGAGATATTGTAAGAAGAACTACTTCTTTTTGCAATAAAGAATTACAAGTTTCTGCTGGAGAAAGTTTGGTGGAATGTTTCAAATGATTTGCTGTGGATCAGTTGAATGTGAACTATTTTAGTTTCAGCTTATTTCCATTAACTGTGAGATCGTTCAAAGTCATTGCATTACTGTTTATGTTATGAATGCCTTATATTTTATTCTGTGAAATTTCCACTGTGAGTAATGGAGGTTGTCATAAACAATAAGCTATCTTGTTTTCAATATTTTCTTAATGTTCATGTGTTTTGAAATAAATAACAACTATCTTTAATTGTTCATAATACATGTGCATAAATACATTACTCATTTTTAACTGTTAATTCTGCTCCCTAGGGACAGGTTAGTTAGTCGATATTTAGTTTCTTGCTGTGTGTGATTTATATGCAAGAGAGTTAAGACGAGAGGTAAGAACCTGCGCATCACATTGTGACGCTCCTCATTATCTCTATCAATCTACATTTTTTTTAGATAGGCACTTGCACATCATACTTAAACACAAAAAAATAAAAATATACACAGTGGACCAGGTCGTAACCGGTAAAACATTTTAATTTGTTACTTGACCTATGGTAGCTGGACTATAATCCAGACGGATTCCCCATACCAAACAATAATGGGCTAGTTTAAAATGTTATTGGGGAGAATCCCTAACTATTGTTACCTATGATTTTCTAGGTGTCAACAGTTTTTGACACTAGAAGGAGGGTCGCCAGTGCATGGCTGGCCGAGGAAACCCATTTTCTTGAAATTATTCCACCGGTGACAGTTCTGAAAGCAGTTTGTTTCCCAATCCAACTCCCGAAGAGAAGGGTAAATAGCATCTGTATTCTGAAGATAACAAAGTAGTTAATGATCTAATAAGATTTACTAGGGCATATGTGAAGAATATCAGAGGATTACCAATTATTCCTATCTTACCCAGAAGAGAATATCAAAATAAAGATCACCCTCGGTTAGAAGATTCAGTGTTGGTAGAAGACCTTGAAGAACTGGTAGAAGCATCCCCACAGGAATTTGATCAACCTTTGAATCAGTTGGGTCAAGATATACCTTACTGTTCACTTGTTCACACCCCTGTTCACTCACCACCTCATTCTCCACCCATAATCATGGCTCATGTAAATGCAAACCAACCAAATCAACCACCTTCTTGGAAGGCTAGGTCACCTTTAAACTTGGCACCTCCTTTGCATGATTTTCCTCAAGATTTTGACAAAATGTTGCCTAAGTTTGACCCAAGTGAAAAAATCTTGGTAGATGATCATTTGCAAAGTTTTTACTTGGCTATAGAAGGACTACGGGCTGAGAACATGAAGATGTAGTCTACAGATTATTTCCACATACCCTGAAAGGAGCAGCAGCCTCATGGTATTTTGCTCTTCCTGCAAATTCAATCACAGACTAGGACACATATGAAAGAATATTTAGAAGTAAATATGTAGTCCAGAAAACTCATGCAACGTTAATGAAAGGGTTATGCACTTTAAAGAAAGATAGAAAGGAAAAAGTGCATAATTTCACTCAAAGATTTGTTGCTTATCTAAAAAAAAATTCTGCAACTGATAAACCATATGATAAAGTTCTAATTGAATACTATGCTTCAGCTCTAGGAATGACTTGGCCATGTTTGCCAAGATGTCATTCAAACCTACATTATCAGAAACTTATGAAGAAGCTAAGAGGGTAGAGGCTGAGAAGGAGAGCATAGAAGATTATCTTATGCAATCGGAAGAAAAATATTTTGGTAAGAAACCTTTATTACTGACTAAGCCTAAGGATGAGCGGTCACAGGATTTTGAAGGGATGGTGAAGATGATTTAGAAGCTATCCAACAGAGTAATAGATTTGGAAAAATAAAAGGAAGCCCATAAAGCATATAAGGCTTACTATAAAAGGAGGGAGGACAACAATCAACATAAACCTCCTCCACACAGTCCTGCATCAATGAATTTAACTGAGGTAGGTATGGATAATTTTTGCACTTTTCATTAGCATCCTAATTATGAGAAAAATTTCCCACAATGGATAAATTCTATGACATTGGTAATGAATCAGTTATTGGAATCCAAACTAACAGAAACTGATAAGGAGGAAGAAAAGGATATTCAATCCATAGAAAAACAAGAGGAAGATGCTTTAGTGTTATGGGATTGTGTCTCAATGTTTGATACATTACAAGAAGGTTCTCTGAAACAAGAGGAAACATCAGAAACAAATGTGACAACAAGAAGTCAGGTTTTGGTAAAAGAAGACAAGTCAATACTTCCAAAGATCAAGAAACTTCAAGAAAATATGAAGAAGAAGAACAATACAATTGATAAAATACATGAGTTTACCATTACAATTCAAGATCCTAAGAGAATTAACATGCCTATTAAGCCTATTAAAGACAAGGTTGAAAATGTCAAGAAGAATCTCAAAACACCTAAGATGCGGTATGATATTGTGGAGGACATTAAAAAGGATAAGGAAAATATCTCATTATTTGAAATGTGCAATTGACCTTAGTAGAAAGAAAAATTGTTAAAAGCACTTGAAGTACCAGAAGAAGAGCTTCCCACTAACAACCAACATGTAGAAAAAATTGGTGAAGCAAGTGTGGGAGGTAAGTCTAAGTTTAAAACCCCACCATTTCTCCTAACTTTTGAGATTTTCAACTATAATGTGCACAACTATTTAGTAGAATCAGGGGCATCAATCAATGTTATGCCACTTTTAGTCTGCAAGAGAATTAATGGACATCCTAAACCATCCACTTGGCAGGTTATTCAATTAGACAGGACATCTGTGAAAGTAGTCGGGGAAATGGAAAATGTCCTAATTTGCTTATCTGCAAATGAGAAGGTATGTCAGTACATTGATATTATAGTTGTAGACATTCTAGATTCTTATGAACTTGTTTTGAGTTGAGACTGGTCAGCAAGGCTAGACGGGTATTTTGCATCAGATTCAGACTGGTCAGCAAGGGCTGATGAATTTGACTGTAAAATAGTAGACTTAGTTTCAGATGTAGTTTTTGATTCAAGTACAGTAGAAGTAGATAGCTTTTGGGCCCTTTATTTTGATGGATCTAAAACATTGGAAGGATCAGGAGCTGGCTGTGTCTTGATTGATCCAAAGAAAAATAAATATTTTCTTTCATGTAGATTAGAGTTCGAATGTACCAATAATATAGTCGAATATGAAGCACTAGTTCAGGGACTAAGAAAAGCAATTGAACTAAAAGTAAAAAATATGAAAGTGTATGGGGATTCTGAAATAGTCGTCGTAAAGCAAATTTGAAATAAAATACATTGCATTGAACCTCATTTAAAAGCTTACCATAATGAAGTGTGGGATTTACTAACAAAATTTTATTCTTTTAATATTGTATCCATTCCTTGACTAAAGAATGCAGCAGCTGACTTATTATCTACCTCAGTTGCAAGGCTTGTACCTTCAAATAACAGATGTTCTATTGAATTACTTTTCAGGCCTTCGATTCCAGACATGATCACCAATCTACAAGTTTTTGATGATGATCAACAAATTCTTGAATTTTTGATGAATGATGAGACTTTCAAAGGAGCAATGATCGATGATGAAGAACACCAAGCTGAATTAAATTTCAACAACTTTATTCCTAAAGGATTCAGGACCTTAGAGTGAATGTTTTATCTAGACAACAAATTCATAAGGCCAGCAAATGTTAAGACTCATAGCTCGTCCTTATAATTCGAGCTGATAAATTTGGGAACTGAAGTTGAACCCAGATATGTAAATTTGGGAAAGTGTTGTTCTCCGGGTGAAAGAAATAAGTTCATTAGTTTGTTTAAATAGTAGAAAGATATGTTTTCCTAGACATATGAAGAGCTTAAAACATATGATACAAATATTATACAACATGTCATCCCTATTAGAGCTGGAGTCAAGCCTTATCAATATCCTTTGAGGAAGATGCATCCAAACTAGAACCTTTAATTCAGAGTGAAGTGAAAAAATTGTTGGATGCTAAGATTATATTCAAAGTTAGACATTCGGAATGGGTTTCGAATTTGGTGCCGGTAAGAAAAAAATCCGAAGAAATCAGGCTCTACGTAGATTTCACAAACCTCAATCATGCTTCGGATAAAGATAACTATCCAGTTCCACCCATGGAACAAATATTGTATATGGTTTCAGGTTTTGAGTTATTTTCATTATTAGATGGATTCTTTGGCTATAATCAAGTATTAGTAGCTGAAGAGGATAGACTTAAAACTACATTCAGAACAAAGTAGGGAACTTTTTCTTACAGAAGAACGCCCTTTGGACTCATCAATGCTAGAGCTACTTTCCATAGGACCATGGATATAGCCTTCTATGGTCTAATTGGCCGTAGTGTTGTGGTATATCTCAATGATGTCACAATATTTTCAAAGAAGAGAGAAGAACATGCATTCCATCTAAAACAAATTTTTGAGCGTTGTTGAAAATATGGTATCTCACTGAATCCTAAGAAATGTGTGTTTGTAGTTATAGAAGGAAAGCTACCGGGTCACGTTGTTTCTAAAAAATGGATCTCCATAGACACAGAAAGGATTAAGGCCATAGAACAGATCCCTTTACCCCACAACAAAAAAGGTATGCAATCATTCATGGGGACAATTAATTTTGTGCGAAGGTTTGTACCAGATTTTGCTCAATTTGTTAAACCTATGCAGCAAATGGTGAAACGAAGTGTACAATTCAAGTGGACTGCTGTGGAGAATAATGCATTCAATAAGATGAATACATCTATTGCTCACGCACCATCTCTCAAAAGTCCAAATTTTGAAAAAGATTTTATTTTGTACACTTTCGCATCTGACAATTCATTGGCAGCAGTGCTTACACAAAAGGAAGATGGGGGAGATGAGTACCCCATATCATTTATGAGCACTAGTCTGGAAGGAGATGAATTGAATTACCCATCTGTTGATAAACAATCTTATGTAGTTTTCAAAGCAGTAAAACAATTCAGGCCATACATACTTAATAACCGTACTAAGGTAATAGTTCCACACCCAGCTGTAAGATCTCTTTTTGTATAAAAAGAATTAGGAGAAAGAAGAGGCAACTGGGTAACATCTTTACAAGAATATGACCTTGAATTCAAACCAACATCCATAGTTAAAGGGCAAGGACTGTGCAAACTAATGGCTGAAAGTAAAGACAACAAAGAAAATAGTTGGGACAATGAAGCTGAGTTACATATGGTGGATGTATGTCCTCTATTCACAGCTCCAGATTCATGGTACCGAGACCTTGTTCATTACTTTCAGGAAGGATATTTGCTAGAACATTGGAATTCCAAACAAAGATCATTGATGGAGTATTATTCAGAAAGAATTATGATGGATTTCTTCTCAGGTGCTTAGAGAAAGAAGATGCAAAGAAGGTCATAACAGAATTACATGATGGGCCTGCAGGAGGTCATTTTTCCAGATATACGACATCCCATAAGATTCTTAGAGCCGGGTATTACTAGCCCACACTGTTTAAAGATGCTCATGCTCATGTCAGAAAGTGTGATATTTTCCAGAGGTGTGTTGGAAGACAAGCCAAAGTAGCAAGGCCTCTAAAACCAGTGATGATAACAGAACCATTCGAACAATGGGGGATTGATATCATTGGATAAATAAAACCAAATTCTTCCTTGCAGCACAAATATATTTTGACGGCAACTGACTACTTCACTGGATGGGTTGAGGCCATTCCGTTACGCAAAGTGAATGAAGATGCGGTCATGGATTTCTTGCAACATCACATTATGACCAGGTTTGGGGTTCCAATTTCCCTGGTTTTTTATAATGCTACTTATTTTTCTTCTATTAGATTAACTGCATTTGCGAATGAAAGAGGAATTAATTTGCATCATTCTACAAACTATTACCCACAAGGAAATGGTTTGGCAGAATCTACAAATAAGAATCTGATTAGGATACTCAAGAAAACTATGATAGAAAACCAGAGAAGTTGGCACTTAGCGTTACCTAGTGCTCTTTGGGCTGATAGGGTCACACCCAAGAATTCCTTAGGTGTGTCACCATACACCCTCGTTTACGGAAAAGAAGCTATTCTCCCTCCAAACATTATGTTACCTTCTTCTAGATTAGCTCAGGAGTCTAGACGTACCGATAATGAAATCCTACAAAATAGAATCTATAATCTTGTGAAGGCGGAAGAGTCTAGGTCCAATGCCAGAGAATGATTTAAGCATCAATAAGAAGTAGTGAAATGGTGGTTTGATAAGCATAAAGCTGGAAACAAGGAATTTGAAGTGGGAGATCTGGTTCTTAAGTGGGATCACCCGCATGATGAAAAGGGAAAGCACACTAAGTTCCAACAATTATGGGTAGGCCCTTTTCTAATTGTAGCCAAGCTTGGCCCCTCAACTTACAAGTTACAAGATCTACAGGGGTGGGAAGAGAACTTACCAGTTAATAGTTTAGTTCTCAAATCATATTTTTCCTGATTTTTATTTCTTGGTTATCTTGTATATAAATAAACTGATTTGGTTGTTTATTTTTTATTTATTTTATTTTGTTTGTTTTTAGGTAGATTTTGATTGAGTTCAATAAAATAAAATAAAAAGGGCACAACTTTTGGTTGCATGGAGTTCATCATAATTTTGGATAAACTAAGAATCTTTGATTATGAGACTGTGCACTATTGATTTATTTGAAAGAAAATCTTCTAGTTAGCAGTTTCCTAAATGGCTATGAACACATTGAAGTCCTACTTAATCCTTGTAAAATAAGTCAAGGTCAAAAGGTCTGGAATACTATTTCAAGGCTCCATCCATCTCACATTTGAAATGTCTAAGGGGGTAACAACAAAGACCCATGGAAAGGAAGCAAGGTAAACAATATATTATATTTGAAAGATCCCATTCCAAGAATTGAAAGCGAAAAGGAAAATAAGAGTCAGAAAACTCCTAAGAAAGCAATATGTATCAAAAAAAGTACTGAACCATATTAGTACAATATTGCCAAAGTTCATCTCCATCCGTGAGCTGAAAAATAAAATACATCTCTCACACAAAAGGACACTATGGATAGAGGAGCTTGAATAAAAATTCCGAAAGAAGGCATGCAGGAGGACTCAGAAAGGACAAAAAAGTCCAAAAGTGCAAAATGGCATGGGAATGAGGAACAAACAAATATTTTTGTTTACCATATGTTACAATCATGTGGTGTCCAAGCTGGGAGCTACCCGAAGACAGAGGTAAAAAAATGAAACTCATATTCCTGGCCTCAAAAGAGTTATCCAAACTTTGAAATCTTGGTTTTCATTTTCCCTAAATTGGACTATCATCAATGATTAAAAGTACATACATTTTCCATTTGGGAAATCCAAGCATCTATAAAAATTCAACATGTTGTTATTTATTGTCAAGACAGTCTGTTGCTCAAAGAAGAAGTTGTCTAGAGATCTGTGTTCACCAGGTAGTCGCCAATTGTTGCAGCTGCAACCTATTTCCCAAATTTCAAAAAAAATTTGGACCCTCCTTTTAATTTTATCTTGCTTGGGATTGTTTAGATTCTTGAACTTTGTTTTTTCCCTCTGCTACAAATTTGGATTTTTTGAGGTTGAATTGAGGTCAATTGTTTTCCTCCTTTTCGGAAGTTGAATGATCTAAAACTGCCTTTTGTCTAGCTAATGATTTTGACTATGGAACTTAACGTTTTGATTTCCTTAATCGCTGTTGGAAGTCAGTTGAACATTGAATCAGAGCATTAGTCTTTTGTTTTTTCGCCGCTTTAGATGGAAGATAGCAAACACCCCAACGGAAAGCTCTTATCCTTGTCAATTCTGCGGTTTTATTGCCTAAACCTTTTGCTTTTCGATGATTTTCTTTCTTTTCACTATCGGAATGGTGTTTGATAGTTGATCAGAGGGATAGTCCTTTGCGTTACCGACATGGCGAAAGCGTTGAGATTTGAGTCACTGATATATAGTCATTAGTTGTTCTGATCGCTGACGGCTTTGTAATTTGCGAGGTCCACAGTCAGTTTGTCATCTGCTATTGTGGCAGTCGATCACACTATCTCTCCAATGTTTAGTTTGTTCATCTGCCAATGCATTATTAGTTAGTGGCTCCAATATCTGATACGTGACTACGGTGGCATTTAGCATTTTATATTGCCAAAATTGTGGAAGCTTCCAGCTTTGAAACACTGATACTATAGAGATTCTTAGTTTTAAGGTCATCGATATATAGTCCTCAGAGCCTCCAATCGCCGAAGATTTCAGTTGGTCGTGGAACCCATAGTTTGTATGTTTCCTGCCATTGTGGCTCCTTAGTGAACTAATCGCCTGATGCTTAGTTATTTCGCTCGCGGATAGGATTTTCCTGCCATTATATTTATCGAGGGTTACTATATATTGGGGTGGGGTATTTTTTTATTATTATCCTGGTTGAAAAGCGCGTCTGCTTCGTCCTCGCTGATCGAACTGTACCTCCATGCCTAGTTGTACAGATTTCATTGGATTGGTTTGCTTTCATGGAAATTCTTGCGTCGTATCACCGACTGCACAGCTTGCTTTCCAGGTAGGCCAACCATGGCTTCTCCTTTCTCTTGATTTTATTGGTCGTTTTGGGAACAAAGGTCTTCCCCTGGTTAGGTTTTCTTGTAGTGGTGTAGTTATCCATTTAAAATGAATATTTATCCTTGTGGCGTGAGGTATTAGTCAGATTGATAGTTTTGGCGGTGGGGGTTTCTTGAGCCTATGTTTTGAGCCATTATGGATGCTCTTTCCTGGCATGAAAGTTTAGGTAGTTGGTGCAAACAAGCATTACGCTATCTACACCTACTTTTTGGGGGTTGTTTATGGCCATCCGGGGGGGAGTTTTCAGTGTTCATAGGAACTTACCCTAGTTTTGTGGAATAGCAGGGTTTTTTTTTTTTATCGAGCTGGGATTTCCATATTTTCAATTACAGTATAAGGTCTCACAATTTGAGGATTAACCCCATTGATAGTGTGGTTCTTGTTATTGAAGAGTATTTTGATTGCAACCTGAATTGAATGATGAGTTTTCTACCGGGGGTTATGTTTTAGTTGCAGATGGACTTAGAGGATTTTTAGACCCATCTTGTAGAAGTTCCTTTCTGCCTTGTCATTTTATTTTATGCATTAATATTATGTATAGTTTATTTGTGAAAATGCATATGGAAGAGGTAAATAGTTTGGTACAGTTTTTATTCATTCTTAAAACACTAACCAAAATCTCCAATGGTCTAAGAACATACTGATTTGTGATAGGGTAACTATTGCAAAGGATATATGTCTAAAAGACAAAAGAAGAAGGCTCCTGTTGCAAAGGTGGAACTAGAGGTGGAAATAATCACCAAGGTGGAATACATATATGAAGATACCAAAGCCACCACCGGGGTAGAGCTAGACTATAAATGGGGTCATATATATAGGATGATTGCAAATCATAATGTGCCTGATGTAGGATTTGAAGAACTAACTATTAATGCAAACATTGAGAAATCAACTCTTATGAAGGTAGCCACAAGACCTGAGTTGTTCCCATGCTCAGAGGTGATCAGCTGTATTCTTCCTAGGGAAGATGTAACTACGATGATTCTGGAGAATACTTCCAAACAGGGATATGCTACATACAGTCCTTCTTATGTCTCAATGGCATACCACTTGCCTCCTACTCAAATTTACTTAACTGAAAGCTAGTTGAAGGAGACAAATTTGGACCTGGTTGAAATAGTCAAAGGAATGATGATACCAGGGAAGAACTTTCGAACTAGGCCATTAGGATAATATGATACAGCCACTCTCTGGACCCCTTACATATTTATAGCATTGATGTGGAACAGGATTTTTGGGAGAGCTCACGAGAAGAGCTTCAAGTTGGGATGGATGCCAATTATTTTTTATGTGGCCACCCAAGGGACCATATTCAATTGGGAAAACATAGTGTCCAATAGCCTCTCAGCATGCATATCTTCATCTTTGGGAGGGGTATCACAGAAGACGCCAGAGTTCTACATGAGCTCTATCTTAGCTGATTGTATATTATGTACCCATCCCTTTCTAGCTTTTAGGTGTAATTGGGATAGGGACAGGACTTTTGTATACACTGCATACAAATTATTTTGGGCATGCAAATACTATAGCCACTACAAAGAGATATGTGAACACTTCATCATGCCTTTGTACACCCTAATTTTCCTAACGGAATGCAACTGCATGTCAGAAGAAGCATTCAAGGTTATTGAAGAATATGGAAATTATTATCTGACTGACAAGGGGATGTATATCAGAATGTATGGTGGCTCTAGGGAAGCTTCTCTACTCCCTAAAAATGCCATTCATTATGTGTTACATAAAGAAGCAGTCATGCAAGTATACATTGATGGTGTTGGAAGATTTTTGTTCAAACATAAGAAGGCAGCATATCCTTCCATACCTTTCTTGCTGGGGAGTTATAAATTATCAAAAGTTGAAATTGACTGCAGAATTCATGCAGGAGATGGAGAAATTCCATTTTGGTGAGATGAACTTTCACCGAAATGACTCCCAAAATAAGGTTGCATAGCATTGCAAGGAAGCAATTGTCCATTTCGAATACACAAATTTCTAGGACAAAGATGAAGAAATATTCAGAAATGCAAAGAATATGACTGCATTAAAGAAGATATTTAAACAAAAAATCATAATTGTAGGTGGAAAGGGAAAAGCTGCAAAGAAAATAGCTGAAGGAGAAGAGACCAGGAAAAGAGAAGAAGACGCTAGAAGGCTAGCAAAAGAGGTAGAAAGCTGGCTAAAGAATGAAGAAGAAGAAAGAAAGAGAGCTACGGAGGAAGCAACGAAGAAGGAAGAGGACGAGAGAAAGAGAAAAGAAGAAGTAGAGATAAAGAAAAAACAAGATGAAAGTGAGGGTCTGATATTAGCAGGATCTAAGAAAGATCAGCAGACTATTGACCCGATAGATACATAGGATGAACATGATCATACAGATCAGGGGCAGGGACAAGATAATCCTGATTCCCAGGAGCCTTCTGCAACTTCTGGAAACACTCAAGAACAAGTTGTTTTTTTTGGAATGAATTTGATACCTTTCATAAATAAATAAGGATAAGAGATACCTAATTTTGGCACCATTTTCTATGACAAGGAAAATAAAAGGATTGTCAAAAAAATCAAAAATAAGGTTGAAACAGGAGGACAATTAGGAAATATGATAACTAAGAAAACCGTGGTGTATGGAATAGATGCAGATCCATGACTAACATCCAAAGCTGGGGTGGCATTAACCCAGGCCACTGAAGACAATGTATAGAGGCTTATGATAGACCTTTAGCAATCGAAGAAGAATGCAACACAATTAAAGGAAACTTTGAAGAAAGAGAGGGATGAAGGTCACAAGTTAAAGAGGAAATTTGAGGATATGCATAATGAAGTGAGGACTTCGAAGATAGAACTCCAGACTCTATAGGCAAATAAGATGGCCTTAGAAGTCTCAGTAGAGAAAATAGAAAAGGATGCTTAGAAAATCCTAGTAGAGCTACAGAGGCTACAGCTAGAGCATCAAATGATGAAGACTGAGAAAAATGACCTTCAGGTGTCCTATGAAACTCTAGGTGCAGAGAAGGTCTAGTTGCAAAACAGTGTCATTGAGTTAGAATCGGAGAAGGCTGCCACTAAAGAGAAAGAGAAACAATATCAACTACAGGTAGCAGTTTTGGAGGGACATAATGCTTCATTGACAGCATCACTGAAAGATGCTATGGAATAGAAGACGAATGTCCAGCCTTTGAAGGAGAATGTTCTAACTCAGAGAAGAAATATCCACCATCTGCAAATGTGCATTGAGGAAGAAAGGTGTAATATTGTACAAATAGATAGCAGATTAGAAGAAATCTTGGACACCACTTCATATTTTCTAGACAGATCTCAAGATATTTTGGAGGTCTTGACAGGAAGGATAGTGTGGATAGAAACAAATGAGGAGACCCCTTCGGAGCTACCAGCTAAAGACCGACATAGTTTTTTTATAACTGATTTTACCACACATGGTGAATCACATTTTTATGGCCTTCCCTGTCCCTCTACAGACTCCTTAGACCCCATGGATCATTTTTGTTCCCTTGATGTTTCCAATATCCTCCCTAAAAACATGCAAAATTTCCATACGCGACTTTTAAACCCTTTCTCATGTATATACGTGGGTTTGACCCCTAAAACCGTGTACATCGGGATGTGTGCAAAAGGCCAAATTTTTTTGGAGTTTTCCTTGATGTGGATCTGACTCACTTATCTCCTGGCCTTCCCTATGCCTTAAGATTGCTCGGATTCGACCTTTCATTACCCCATTGAATAGCTATATAAGGAACCCTTTGGATAAATTGAAGGCATTAGGAATTGAGAGCAAGAGAACTATAGTCCATTGTTACTGGAACTTGTGCTTGAGTCTGCATCTATTTGTCCCTTAGAGCACTTTTGTGTTCTTCCCAAGCTTTCCCTTTTCTTGTGAGATTTCTATCAGGAGATGGAGGATTGAAGTGGTGGAGGCCCAAGTGGTGGACTCAGTTTCTCCGATTTGTAGATGTGCCGACAGAGGTTGTATTCATTGTAATCTCTAATTTTATATTAATAGAAATATCTTTTCCTATCCAATAATGTGTATTTGAATGAATATTTGATCCATGGATGATTTCAAATGCTTATATGTTATTGATTATATATTCTAGAGTAGGTATAACATGATTATATATAGAATGCTTGTCTTGTTTATTGAATGTTGAGGAAGCAATTTATCAATTCAAGCTAGACTTGGAAAGCTCAACGGGGATCTACATCAACCGTCCAGAATAAGGTACGAATCGAGATCCTTTAGTGTTAGATATTTGGTTTCTCTTACACTAGTGGAAAATGAGAGATTAGTGACCAAAAAAATGACCAAAATACGCATATCAATGACCACTTTTGGTTTGGAGATCGCTGGTGGCTAATTTACGGTCTTTTATTACGTGACCAAAATTGGTCATTTTTATTTTGGTCATTTATAGCTTGTCAGTTGGTCATTAATTTGGTCATATATTTTTTCATTGATTTGGTCATGTATTTGAATCAATGACCAATTATATGACCACATTTATGACCACATTTATGACCAAATTAATGACCACATGACAAGCTAAAATAATACCAAATTTGGTCGTGTAATAAAATACCATAAATTAGCCACCAAAACTGTTTTTTGGTCATTGATATGCGAATTTTGGTCATTTTTTTTTCATTTATATCTCATTGTTTGGTCACATATCTCTCAATTATTGGTCACTAATTTAGTCATTTTTAGTCGCTTTATGTGTGGTCATTATATTTTAGTAGTTTGAATGGTGTCCATTATTAATCAATATAAATTTTTAATATGATATTATGTTTAATTAAAAAAAAATCATACATTTATTCTCATCTAATATACTTGTGAATTATGCAATGTCACATTATAATTAATTATAACACTTGTAAATAATATCTATTACACATGTAAATCATACAATGTCACATTAATTAGTTAATAATTACAACATTGATACATAACATAAAGTATAGCCATATATATAAGTTTTAAACCACAAATTATATTATATGAGATGTCAAAAGTATTACAATAAATATGAGTTTTCTCAAATACTCATATTAATTTCCATATAACTTTACAGGAAAATCACCACTTTTCAAAATATTACAATGGCTAAACCATCATACTTGCACTTGGTTGCAAAACCATACTTAGATCCCACGTCAACAGCTTCAAAACCATACTCAGCACTAAGCCATACTTAGATCCCACGTCAGCAGATTCAAAACCACACTTAGAAGCTTGAAAGCCTTAACATCGGGTTCTTCATACTGAATGGAAAATATTCAATAGCAGGCTCTTCATACTCAATGGCCCACTTATAAGTTAAGCTCACTCCTGCAAAATCCAATAAAAAAATATCACTTGTAAAGTATAAAAACAATGAAGCAAATTATTTATCTTGTTCAACAGCTAACAACAATAACCAAGATCATGTGCAAAATAGTAAAATCTAATCTAACAAATTCAATTTAAGAATTGGTTAAAATTAAACTTGAATGGATAAATCTACAACCAAGATCATGTGCAAAATAATAAAATCTAATCTAACAAATTCAATTTAAGAATTGGTTAAAATTAAACTTGAATGGATAAATCTACAACTATTTAGTACCTAAGAAAAGTAAAACTCATCTCTAAACCAGGAAATGGATTTCAACAGGAAAGATAATCAACGAATCCACAAGACAATTATGCTCGACTGCATAGGTAGAAACCTGCATACATAGTGCAATCTGTGAAGGAGTTCACCCCTATATGTCATGTGGTTAGTGAATGACATGACAACTATGGAAACTAATGAATGATTTAGAACCCCATCAAACTATTGTGATGTTATACTCAACCACCAGTATAATCAAAACCCATCAAATAGCATCAACATTCCCAATTTCCTACATGCCTACCTTGTCCTTGTCTCAAACATTTATTTGTATATAAACAAATGAAAATTATAAAAAGTTCTTTTTAACTTGTCAGCCTCAAAGTGTTCATGACATAGTTCAGGCATCAAGCCAACAACCATCATATTTTACCCTCTATATGTATATATAATCAAAAAAAATCATGAGTTTTTCTTTCTTGGACTCTGGAATCTGGAAAATTCACTTTATATTCACTCAAAAAATTTCATGAATTTTATCTATATATACATATATATTCTAGTGACATGCCATATCAACACAACGCCATTCATACATGAACCACACCCATACAACCTAGCCACTTTGGAATAAAATCATATATACTAGTATATGCAAAAAAATACTTCTATGAATTATAATCACGAATCTAAAAAGTATTGCTTGTTATTTTTTTTTTCCATTTGAACTCATTTGGCATGTTGGACAGTGAGGTTTCCTAATAGTAAAAGACTTCTAGGAATGTAATATCTGCATACCGGTGGTAAAATTGTTTGAAACAGCCTCAATATCATCAGTCATGGCCTGTGCTTTTGATCTGATAAATTTTGCCTTCAAAATATGAACTTTTGATCTGATAAACTTTAGAATCACTTGTGCTCAACACATACACACAATCAATTTACGCAAATAGATTAGTCCACAATCACCTGAGATTGGCACTAAAATCATACCAAATGCAAGCATGCTTCCTTGTGTCCATGTGAAATAGAGATCTGGCCGTATTTCTATAATACTGATTGGTCACCAGCCTCTGTAAAAATAGCACAAAAGAGATAAGAGTTGGTAGAATATTTTGAAATATAGACATTTAGATAAATATAATTTTCAGTGTTATATAAGCCTGTTGCGTGGGAATGCACCCCATTTTTTGTAAGTAAAGCCCATAAGGTATCGACAAAAACAATGTAATAATTTATAAATAAAGTGCATGATCAATATTGTCAAGATCAAACAAACCATTAGATAGGGTCATTGATCAATCTATTGATATTGTCAATAACCTTAGGCTATGTAGAGACCTAGTCCCAAGCTGAATAGGTTAGCTATTATCTCTATTACGAACTTATGCTATTAGCTGTACTAGTGTACTCTTATTCTCCCAAATATAACCAAGCTATGCCATTTCAATAGTGGGTTTTCCTCCTCCTACTCGGGTTTCCCATTTAAATCCAAGTGTGTTATAGTGTGTGTGTTGCTATTGCTTTCATCATTTTGAAAAACTCTTCATGACAAATATCATCTCCACCAAGATATGGTAGTAGCATTTAATTGTGAAACCACTTTTGCATCTTGTCATTTTCATATGACCAGCATTTTTACTAGATTTTTTTGTCAATTTTACGAGGCATGCCAATAATAACAAATTCAATGGCTACTAATGAAATGAGCACCATCCAATAAGGTTACCACAATATGAATAGAAAAGTTAATGCGATCTGTAGATTAGTGTGAGGTGTTTGTGGAACACTGTTCATGAGATACACAGATGCATCCACAACATTATAAAACAGTGCCATGGCCAGATATTCTCAACTACGAGGATAAACACTATTCACGACCGCAATGGACAGTTGTTTGAGATATGTGTCTTATTTGTTTCATCAAGTTCCACTCTATATGAAATGATTACCTTCCACTGATTTAAAATTTTCAGAATATTAACATTTTAATGATTTGTATATACTCACAGATCTCATTTCCTTGACTAGATGACCCTGCCAATAGGGGACTTGGATATTTATCAAACTCTTACCATTTTTTCTGTGAATTGCTACACATTTTTCAATTTGGTGCACTCGCTCCTTGATGTATATAACCATCAAAATACATGGTAACCAAGAAAAAATTAACAGAACCACTGTGAACAAAATGAAGTAGCTGCTTAGCCATAGTCACTGATGCTTACCTCATAACCAGAATTTATGGCCTTCATACCATATTATATTTTTATTTTACATGTTAAAACAACAAATGCTGGCTGAAAAAAAATAAGGGGTGTTGAAACCCACCTTGAGAGAACAAAATATAGAACAGTACTACTATTATGACTACTAAAATTAGCATAAAAGAATCATCGATGTAAAAACAAATGTTGAAATCCTATTGTCCTACATTCCTGGAATGGGCATCAGACAACAATGACAGCAAAAAGCTTTCCTCCCCAAAGCATTGCTATCCTTGCAAAGAAAATATGTTGTAAATTAAACACCCTGTAAAATGTGCAGGCTACAGCTCATCAGTAATTGCACAATAACTTGTGTTCTAGACAATGGATTTGATGCTTGTCCAACTTGGGAACCAAATAAAAACAGGTTTCCTTTGAATCTACACTTGGAACTAAGTTTAGATTTGAAATTAAATCTACACTCAAGGATGATCATAGGAACAATAGAAATACAGAATCATATCTTCCAGTGATCATATGAAATACAGGATCCTACCAAATTCATGTGACATGAGCTGAGTCCCTGCTAGGATATATTAAAATCGCTTGACAGAAAATAAAAAATGACCTGTTCCTGTTTGTGGAGCACATATTTGTGATTTTCGACTCCATTTGTATTGGTTGAATTTAAAATGTCCATTAGTAACTACATGAAATACCTGGAAACACTGAGAAATAATCATAAATGAGTTACGAGCAAGATGTATTTCTAGCTTTTAGTAGAGATAGCAGGAATCATTAGTATATACCTCAACATATTGACACCTCACGTTGTCATTGTATAACCAGCCAAGCTCACTAGTGAATTACTTTTACAATAATATCACAACCATCCAAAAATGTAGTACAACCTAATAAACTATAATACCCATCCTTGCTGTAGGTTGTCGCATTAGCATACGCCCACCAGAAACCCTAGTTCAAAAGACATTTATTTCCATCTTTGCCAAAGCATGAAAGGAATTGAAAATAGATTCATTCAAATGCAAGAAAATATCTTTAAAGTTTAAAAGGTTACCAGATCCCATCAATCCAGTCTGCTAGTGATCTTGTAGACTTTGGAATGATCCCAGTTGATGTGAGTGACTTGAAAACATGACTTGAGCCACAATCACCAGATAATGAATGTAGTAAGTTATTGGTAGTATTAATATTGAACTCGTATTGCAGAGTAAACATAGAACAACAATTTCAACCTTTCTCGTCATCTTCACGGTCTAGAGTTGACTTATCAGAGTCCATGTCTATATTAAGTGCAAGATGATCGCTAGAAGCCTTGCATGTACTACGGACATGGGGTGCCACAGGAACTGAAGAAACTAAATTTTGGCTTGATTGTCCCTGCCATGGATAGAAAGACATAATACTTCATAATTTAAACTTTTTAAACTTTTAAAGGGAAACACAGCGACAACCAAAACACCATCAGAGAGCGTGCATGAAAAAACAAACTTAACAATGAACACAGGTTAGAAAGTAAATGCTATGGATTCTGGAAACTGTAAGAATACTTATATATATGTAGAACCAAAAATTGGACAATTGAAGGGAGAAATCAATTCTTCAGACTTCACAGCTACTTCTTGTACCATCCTTAATGGAGGCAGCTAGATCTCAGAGTTTCCAAATATTGATCTATAGTGCTTGCCAAAAAGAAGGAGAATTTACACTGTCAGTGATTCCCAGTTTTAAATCAATATGCCCAAATGATTCATATTTGTTGACTATACAGTAGTTATGTTCTAGAATGGTTCCAAAACTCATCAAATGATTAAAATAACATGATTCTCTTGTAGATATAAAGGAAATAAAATGATTAAGGTAACCAAAACAATTTCCAAAAATGAAGTATTAAATCAAGTGTGAATTTCAAAGGTGTATAGTAATATATATCATCCTTTTTTTATTGTGCTCACCTGTATTATCAATGCTCTGACGATTTGCTCCTGACCCAGTGAAGTTGTTACTATAAGTGTGATGTGGAAAACCCGCTGCAATCAAGGAACAGTCCAGGAATTGGAGTGGATTCAAATTGTTTTTATACATCAAAGCCTTCTTATGTTGATTTGAACAAATTTCATCATTGGGGCTTTCCTCCACTGAAACAGATGTTGACTGATCTGAATTAGCTTCACTGCACTCTGTCATTTTAGTATCTTCCCCATCTGAAATATATATTATCCGTGGTATGGTATATGTTTGGTTCTGAGCTGCTTCTGCCAATCCCTCATAGCATTCCAAGAGATATTTTGCAATTCCAACATCAGCTTCTACATTTTTGTCATCAATTCCTCCTGGGAATTTTCTCATGATAATTTTGGATTGATCATATATGTTCTTCATTTTACCAATTAAAGAACCATCACTTCCAATTTTATTATTGGAACTATCACTTCTATCACTTTCCAGGCAGGATCCCATCAATATTGAAAGGAGATCTGGATACTGTTTCATAGCTGTCAATAGGGATACCAGTTGATGATAGAGCTTGTTCCTTGCACATATGTATAACATGGAATCATTGATCATAAAGCATTCTAAAACTTGGTTAAGAATATTTTCCTGACTCAGAAGAACATAGGATGATAAACCTAAGAAAGGATGAGAGCCATGAGACTGTTCAAATCCAGTACCAGCACTCCAGACAGTTTTCTTCCCATGATTTGTTCTATCAAAAAAGGACCAATAGCCACCCATTGATACTATATTTGTCCAGTCATGATCAAAATCATGAGGTGCAATGCTAAAGTTGCTGTTAGAGTTAACAGTTACTGGGGTATACTCAATAGAGCTAACAACTATTGTGGTGTAGCCAGAGTTAACAATTTCTGTGGGATAGTCATCAGAGTTACCAGTTTCTGTAGCATACTCATGAAAGTTGACATTTCCAATTGTGTACTCATTAGAGTTGGAATTTACTATTGTATACTCATTAGAGTCAACATTTACTATTGCATACTCTTTAGAGTCGACATTTCCTGTTGCATACTCGTTAGAGTTCACATTTCTTGTTGCATACTCGTTAGAGTTAACAGTTCCTTTGGTGTACTCAGTATGAATTGATTCAAGATCTGCCATTATCCCATAGATTCTGTAGTTTTATGCTTCCCTGCGAACATGAGTACCTCTCCTTCCTTTTATTTCAAACTGGGAATTGGACAACCCACATGCAGCACACCAAGAAAAGTCACATTCTATACATACACACAAAAGACTAGAGAATGCACATTTCCATCCCTTAGTAGACTCTCCAATTGATTTACAGCATCATCAGTCTTTTCCTTCCCTGTAAAACCTCTATTCAGTATGGAAACTGATGAAAGAAAAGAAAATAGAGGACAAAAATTCAATTATCTATGTACATCTGTGGTAGTTCTAGATGAAGAGGACCATAAAATAGCAACTGATTCGTCTTCCCTTTCTATCTATATTCATCAAAAAGGAGATAATCCTCTAGATTTAAATTTCTAGTTTGCAAGATTGAAATCATGATTTATTTCCCCACTGTTAAAACATAAAAGCAGCATACCTTTTCCTTTGCTGGAAGACATCCTCATATATAATATTGCCTTCTTCTGCTGACACCTGATACAATTGATCATATCTGACCTCACCATTGAACCGTAGATATTTTTGTAAGCAATCCACAGTGAATTCTCATAGTTTTGCATAGTATCAACATCAAGCAGCTCAACTAAATTTGTTTTACTGAGCTTTAGTCCACACCTACCACATAGTAAGAAATATAAATATATTTTCTCAATTATAAAAGTTAAGAAAATTTCTCCCTTTTCCTGAGGAAAAAACAGAGTTAACAAGTACAAAATATATGGGGAATACAAGAGCTTAACATATCCAAGAAAATCACTGTCATATCAAAGAAATATAGGAGAGAATAATTAACTGGTAAGAAAAGAGAAGATGCTTAAGATTTGTTGAAGAGGACAACCAAGCACTTTTCAGTAGCATTTGTCATGTTAATGGTAGTTGAATCTACTTCACGTATTTTGGCAATATCATTGTCTAATGCAAGTCTTTGAGAACTTTCCTCAGGCACCTCAATGCCCAATCAAATCTTCTAGAATCATTTTTCCTAAGACAATTGTGAGACAATTGTGGCAAAATATTGTCCTCATATAACTGATGTAAGACAAATTTGTGACAGAAATCAATCATGTAGTTTTGAAGGTAAATTTGTAGTGAAAATTCCCTTTTTTGAGGAGTATTAATTAGTTAGTTTACTTGGCATGAAAAATACACATATCAATACAACAAGGTCCAAGAAATATGATAACATAAGTTTATCTTTTTCAAAATTTGGTGTGAAAAAACTTAAATGTGTAATCCTGTCTAGATGCATTTCAATTGCCTAAACTCCAACTGCCATGTTTAAGGTCAAAACAGCACAACCAGTCAAAAGTTTCCACAAATGCCTTGTAATATGCTTATACATTACCTTGGGAATTGAAATTGTACTCTGAGATAAACATATGAGGGTTCTGACATCTCCATTGATTTCTCAATTATAAATGCCACATTAGACTTTAAGAAGACCCTACATATATGATGCTGGCAGCTGGTGACAAAAGTATCATCAGGATTATGGATGTTCACATCTGCTGGATGTCACCAAATCCAGTTTTGAAAGGAGGTAAAGATGACAATAGGTGGGAGACTAGGAGAAAATATTGCACTGGTTTGTTTTAATTCCAATTTTTCTATGGATGGATGATTCAAAGGATAAACTTTTGTGAAACATCCAAATGATGGACACAAGTAAAATTGTTCTGTATAAAGTTTCTTGGACACATAGACCATGGCAACTCAGTATGTATTAAGCAGCAAATAAGCAGGTACAATGTGAGTCTGTTTTTCCTTTAGTACAACACAATTTCTTGGGACAATATTAGTACCCTTTAAATGGTATGTTGTGAGGCCTACACCCATTGCAATTGACATGATGGCATGGAGTTGAACCAACATGACATGGAGAGATTTATATTTCCCTACAATGATATATACTATAAGAATATAGTATCCTAACAACTAAAACCCAGTGACCCCATAGTTTATGTTTCACTTTGGATTTGATTATCCCACTTATTTATAGGTTACATCCATGAAATATTTTTGTCTTTCCCTTTGCTGCATGGCTAGGGTGACATACCTCCATCACAGTGGTAGTTGCACAGTTGGACACTAACTCGGTTATGCCATTACAGTATTTTTTGAAGATTAATTTAACCCTCTGCAAGCTAGTTACTGTTAGAGTTAGGGTGAATTAATTGTCACCACTATAACTATTTTTAAGTATCAACGTGATTATGGCTTTTTCCTAGCTCTTGTCAAGGCTTAACTCACCCCCAGGAACTAGTGATAGCATGCCAAACATAAATGTAATATGAACCATACAAATGTAATATAAATTCAGAACATAGTAGCATGCCAAATCAACTATGGGGGGAAGTAGTATGCGTATTAAAATAAAATTTTGAATATATCGTCTATTCACTATACAAAGAATGTAACTTATGCATTCATGAGGCAAGAGCTATAATGCAGGGTTTAAAGCATATAGATAAATAAGGAGTATTAATTGACTAATTCCTGATGGACAGCTAAAGAAGCTTACTTTAAATTGTGGCTCTCTTTTGCTTCTGTAACAATGTGTCTGAGGCCCAAAGAAGAATCCTCTTGTCTCTCACCAATCTTTCTGAAACTTGCAATTTTCTTTTATATGTGTCAGCTGATTTGCAAAACTGAGTTATGAGCCCATAGAATGATTAGAGTTCCATTAGAAAGCCAAGAATTGAAAGGAAATTATCTTCGAACAACAAATAGAGATGAATTATTGTCTCCAAATGTCATAGTTCAAATAAAAAAGGAGATCAAACCTACTTTGCTGAATAGCCAACTTGAGGAGGATTTGCATTAGGGTCCATTTCAACAGATTTCCAACCATAATCGATAAGCAGAAACTTCGAAGGGGTGCCCCCTTTCTCTAGACGATTAAAGAAATAAAAAAACCATAATCATTTTAAACTGGACCTTCAGGATAATGTCGCTGTGTAACTATATATATACACAAGTTAATATACATTTATAGAACATTCAATTGGCCTGGAAAAACATTCTACCTTTCTAGACCTTGTTTTACTCCCTCACCTGAGACATCTATGTAAAATGCATCCCTTGCACACCACCTGAACCAGTTGAGTATGTCAGGTAACTGCAAGACAAATATCCAAACTCTAAGCTAATAGTGAACCAACAAAGACTTATAATGACTTAGTAAAACAGTACACAGATACTTGTTATTCTCAATTAAGATTCAATGTGAGCTAAACGTTTTAGCACACAGAACACATTCAGACATCGTTGGAAAAAACCAAGGTTCAATTCCACGAGAAATTACCCGTCTTTCTTTCATGATGAACAAAGTTTTTAGAATGCCTCTCTACAGCCTTGCGCTAGCAACAATTGATGTTATTCATATAGTATTGATGCTGGAATATGAGAAGTTCGAAAAGGAAGGAAATAAAATACAAAAGTTGAAACATAGCAAGGGTTCTCACTTTACTGCACTAGTAATCACTTCATATGGATCAGTTCCAGCCCCAAGAAAAACTGAATAAAATCATTGAGTTGTTTCAACAGCAGGATCTCCCGGAATGCCAAATATGAAGTAAATTCAAGAGAAAATAAAAAAGACTAATTTTCTCTTGAGAATTTACAGTTAGAGTTATGTTAAGTCTTACATGTATTAGATATAAGAAATTTATACCATTCATAATCTCTGCAATTATTACCACTTTCCAAAGAGATTTCGAGCTCATTGTTTTCATTTCCTTGAAAAAATGCTCTGAAAGATCCTTCCAATAGCAGCAAGAAAACAATATAGATTGTTGGCTCTCCAATGCCATCACCTACACCAGTACTCAAAGGTGAACCTTCGCTACCCTCGACTAGCAAAAACTGAGTCTCAAATGGGACATCTTTCCCATATGAACCCATCCTCTCTTTCATCCACCAGAGCTTGAAAGAGAACAAAGACAAAAAACGAAGGCCTCTGCAAAAATGCATATAAAATACATCCATCATAACCCATAGAAAATAATTGTAAGCTGAATAACCAAAAAAATCCCAAAAACGTGCACTTCTTGCATCTGTCACAATGCATTGTAAAAGTCCTGAACATCAAAGATGACAATCTCAAAATACAACACTTTGGTTCTAAGGAATTCATACACTTAAGCAAGCACTTTCTATAAATTAATGAAACCCACTCCTCACCATAGCACAAACAACCAAACTAAAGAAAATAGCATCATAATAAAGTATCCTCCTACATGGTATTTTATCCTATTATTAAGCATGAAACCTTCAGTCTATCAAAATTACTACAAATTATTGAAACAGAGTCCTCACCAAAACATATCAAAAGTTCAAACCAAAAACAATATATCCAAATATCACTCTGGTGCTTACTCTCATACATACTTGAACATGTGGTTTCTTTAGAAATTAATGAAACCCATTCTTCACGAAATCATGTGAAACTAAAAACCATAGCTCAACTTTATAATTAATGAAACCCAGTCCTGACCAAAAGACATCCCAGCTAAAAACGATAGATCCCAGTACCTAGCATTCTGCTACCTAGTTTTTACATAAGTAGAGAATGTAAACTCTCAGACACAACTAAAATTGTAATAGTCATAATGGCCTTCAAATTAGGCTTCTGAACACAAGATCAAGCCCCCACAAAACGAGGTGTAAAACACCAAAGCTAATGCAGCATTATGTTGCTTAGGCTTGTACAGAACCCAACTACATTTTGTTGTCACAGAAACAACTAGTACAATGAATCGGGATTATTACTCCCACAGAAAGCCACATATAAACAATAACAGTACAAGAAACCTTCAAATTAAGCTTGATTCCCAACCCCAAATATTCAGAACCAACAATTTTCAATGAACAATTTCGTTCTAGAAACAATTCATTCTACAAATTGATGACTCATGAATTTGTTAATCCCAATAAAACACCAAAAATAGCCTGCAAATTACACTACTGAATAGAAGATAAAACTCCCACCAAAAACACAAAACCATAGAAATCCAACAAAAATTCACTACAGAACAATATATTTCTAGTAGCCACAAACCTATCATCCTCAAAGTGAAAAAGGCATCAAAGTATGCTATAGAAAATCAGAACAGGCTTCCTCAAAAACCAAAAGAATAAAACCTAGCACTTTTTGGATTCTTTTGAGAGCGAGTTGGAGAGTGGCCTGCGTCACTAAGACCTTTATGGGTGAAATTTTGGTGAAACTTTAAGTAAATGACCAATCAAAAAATTTGGAAGAACGATAATTAATAAAAATTTAAGTAGAAACTCAATCAAAATCAATAAAATAGAAACCTCAAACTAAAAAGCCAAACAACTTGCTAACTAGCCCATTCAATAGTATATCAAACCTCTCCCAAAACCTCCCAAAAGAAAAACAAAGAGATAAATAAAATGGAACAAGGAAAGCATTAGAATGCACATCAGATATACAATATCTGTTGTATTGTTGAGGATTTCCTATTCCCACTAGTCACAACAAAAAAACAATACAAACTACGTTGCATGCAAAGGCAAACTACACCAAGAGTGTTGGATCATTTTAGAGTCCTTTTGAGGAGGCCAGAGCAAACCAACTAGGACAGAGTGAGAACATGGGTGCTCAATCAATATACACTGGGTGGAATTTCAATTTGCACCTACCTAATCTCTCAATTTCCAGGAATTACCAATACCCAACTTTATGAAAGTTCTACAGAATATTAAACCACACTGATCACAACAAAAGCAAACACAAATTATATATAAACCTTTATGAAGAAGTTTGTATCAAAATGAAAACTCCAAAGCAAAGGATAATCTACACTCTCTTCACAGTAGGCAGAGGCAGAGGTAGACTTATGGGTTTTAACATTTTATTCTGCTTGAACAACTGTTAAAATCCTAAGATTCAGATAGTGTCACCCCTCCATCATTCAAACTAATCATCAAAAATTCATTAGGTGACCAGTAATGAACATTCCACCACAGTAATAATGTGCATCCTAATAAGCATTGAGATAGAATTGAAACCTGATATGTCTTCTTACTCGAAATAAAAAACCAGTCCACAACCCTTCCACCTCTGCCCCCAATACTACCTCCCAAATCACAAAAAAAATGAAAGACAACCACCATTATGCTCATTGGCATTTAAAACAAACCCAACTTCAAATAGTTGACCACCCTAGAAGTCTGATAAAAAAACATAGACAACACATATAGTATCAAATTCACAAAAACAGAACCCCTCAACCCTTAACTTTACAAGCTCAGATTTATGCTGACGAGCATTGTGAATCTCTTACGGCTCTTTAAAATCATAACAAAAGAAAATGACAAATTAACGTGTCCATTTTTCATTATCATTAGCTGTGACTCGTTAGAGTTGTAAGTACACTTGATGCTGCTATAAAGAAGTATGAAATTATTGACTGTTAGATGGCCTGTGAGTTTCCGGACTTCATACCTTGCCCCTTAGCTTAAATATATGTCACTGCTGTAGGTTTCACTCTTCCTAAAGTTTGGGTCCCTTCCTTTTTACGATGGGGTTGAAACACTTGGTAAATTTATTGTTGTAGCCTACCGTGTGGTGTTTTGTTTGTACAATTTGTCAAACATTTGGATGGCATACTACTGTAAGAATCTCTACCATTAAGTGTGTTACCCAAACTGTTGTAAAAATATTATAAGTGTTTTATTTCCATGCATAATTATAATAACCAACAACATCAGAACATTTCAATAATAAAATGCACAAAATATCAGACTTTAAGAAACATTTCTAGCTCTGAAAATTATTACGAGAACAAGAGTCACATTCCTGTGTGAGATGAATGCGATTTTCTCAAGGAATGTCAACTCTTCTCTATATATTTTGACTTCAAACACAACGTCTCCTTCAACCCAAAATGTAGCAGCAGAGAAGATGAATTTTGTCCCTTCTGAAGCCTATATCAACAGTGCATTTTTTTAAAATCTGTCATGAATACCAATATTTGAATAAATAAGTCAAATAGAGTCTATGGTAGAAAGAGTAGATGAGTTTGTATAAACTTATTGTAATATCCCCCATATAAAATTATAATGTTCCAAGGTAATTTGTACTAGGCTGTCAATATTCCTCGAATACAATTTACTAGTTTTAGCTGTGACTCGTTAGAGTTGTAAGTACACTTGATGCTGCTATAAAGAAGTATGAAATTATTGACTGTTAGATGGCCTGTGAGTTTCCAGACTTCATACCTTGCCCCTTAGCTTAAAGATATGTCACTGCTGTAGGTTTCACTCTTCCTAAAGTTTGGGTCCCTTCCTTTTTATGATGGAGTTGAAACACTTGGTAAATTTATTGTTGTAGCCTACTGTGTGGTGTTTTGTTTGTACAATTTGTCAAAAATTTGGATGGCATACTACTGTAAGAATCTCTACCATTAAGTGTGTTACCCAAACTGTTGTAAAAATATTATAAGTGTTTTATTTCCATGCATAATTGTAATAACCAACAACATCACAACATTTCAATAAGAAAATGCACAAAATATCAGACTTTAAGAAACATTTCCAGCTCTGAAAATTATTACGAGAACAAGAGTCACATGCCTGTGTGAGATGAATGCGATTTTCTCAAGGAATGCCAACTCTTCTCTATATATTTTGACTTCAAACACAACGTCTCCTTCAACCCAAAATGTAGCAGCAGAGAAGATTAATTTTGTCCCTTTTGAAGCCTATATCAACAGTGCATTTTTTTAAAATCTATCATGAATACCAACATTCGAATAAATAAGTCAAATAGAGTCTGTGGCAGTAAGAGTAGATGACTTTGTATAAACTTATTTTAATATCCCTCATATAAAATTGTAATGTTCCAAGGTAATTTGTACTAGGCTATCAATATTCCTCGAAGACAATTTACTAGTTTTAGCTGTGACTCGTTAGAGTTGTAAGTACACTTGATGCTGCTATAAAGAAGTATGAAATTATTGACTGTTAGATGGCCTATGAGTTTCTGGACTTCATACCTTTCCCCTTAGCTTAAAGATATGTCACTGCTGTAGGTTTCACTCTTCCTAAAGTTTGAGTCCCTTCCTTTTTACGATGGAGTTGAAACACTTGGTAAATTTATTGTTGTAGCCTACTGTGTGGTGTTTTGTTTGTACAATTTGTCAAACATTTGGATGGCATACTACTATAAGAATCTCCACCATTAAGTGTGTTACCCAAACTGTTGTAAAAATATTATAAGTGTTTTATTTCCATGCATAATTGTAATAACCAACAACATCACAACATTTCAATAAGAAAATGCAAAAAATATCAGACTTTAAGAAACATTTCTAGCTCTAAAAATTATTACAAGAACAAGAGTCACATGCCTATGTGAGATGAATGTGATTTTCTCAAGGAATGTCAAATCTTCTCTATATATTTTGACTTCAAACACAACGTCTCCTTCAACCCAAAATGTAGCAGCAAAGAAGATGAATTTTGTCCCTTCTGAAGCCTATATCAACAG
>LPNX010701415.1:913169-931758 GCA_001517045.1 Pseudotsuga menziesii
AATATTGATGGAAATGCATAAGCAGCAACCATATTTAGATTATTACAGGTAGAATTTAATATAGTAGCAGGACCAAAATCTACCTGAAAAATATAAACAAGCATAAATAAGGCAATAATACCCTTCAAATATCCATAAATTATCTCAGGCATCTCAATGTTGCTTGAGCAATCATCACAAATAAAGGAGTTCTTACCCACAAACACAGAACAACAGAGAAGGTACTCCATGGGCAGGCATAAACCTTCAAACCACATGCTCTCCCAGCAAATCACAGGCTCTGGTAGCTAAAGAAAGAATATTTACCAGTTAATTGCAAATGTTGAACACCACATAAACTAGGTTTCAAATCACAAGCTCTTGTATCAAATCACAAGCTTTGGCGGCTGATGAAAAGACCTACCAGATACCGAAAGAGGAGGAAATTAGGTACATCTGATTGGAAATTAAGAAATCAAGACAAAACCTTAACAATGAAAAACGGATGGAGGGGCTATCCATACTCTTTTTTACAAGTGTTTGTTCACCAGACTACTTGGATAATCCTTTTTCCAAGTTAGCATAACATTTATCTTGCATTTGAGAAATTTTTGAAGCAATTTCAGAGTTCTAGGGTTATACACAAATTTTGATTAAAAAAAAGGGTGATCAAATTCAACCAAAAAAAACATTACAAACTCATACCAAATAGAAATTGTTCCAATTACAAAAATAACAAGCAAAAGAAGATTACAAGACTAAATTGGCCTATTGAAATGTACCTTGAGATCTATTCATACAGTCCAGAAACAAGACCGAGAAGATCAAGCTTCATTTAAAGTAGATTCACCCCTCATTGTTAATCCCTTTGTGCTATGATTAATTCCAAGATTATTTGGTACTCTAACAGCAACTAGTACCCAAAATGATATCATCATCTGATTCCTAAGTCATAACCCCAAGGAATCCATTATATCCCTACCTTCTTACAACTCAAAGTCGTCTTCCAGCTTCAATGTTTGGGAAACAACCTTCTCTTCATAATCGTCGACCACAAAATAGGGATTGTGCTCAATCGGACGGAACCTGTAACCAGTGAACACATAGAATGCAAGGGTTACCAATTCTCCAACCATGACACTAGTCTAGGCATACCGGTAAGCAGTTATGGTGATCATAGCATAAAATACAACACTAGTGAAGTAAATATAGTAGACCACAACAATGTAATACTATCTCAATAGAGTCAACTTCATCAGATTCACAACTGCCTTGTCGTCAGTATGTGCAGCATGGTGCAAATTATTTATAGACCAGATAATGGGGAACAAGACAGCACAACAACAGATCATGTAAACTAGGAGAAACACCTGGTTCCAGGCAAGCCAATCCTTGGCATACGACCCAGTCTCATCGATCACCACAGTAGCAATATTGTCTAAGAATTGCAAGGGAATGAAAACAATGAGAACTTTCTTCTCCTTGCCTTGCAGGTAGGGTTTAAAGAAGGACCAGCCGGTGCCAATCAAGACAATCAGGGTAAAAAGCATAATTCCCTTTAGAAAACTAAAAATATAAAATAGATCATCCCATCCATGGGTTTTTTCGGTTCTCTTAATGAAAGACTTGTCCTCTTCCTCATAGAGTAGATTTAGAGCTTTCAAATAGATGAGGGTGGACATGAATACATGGGTCGGGTAGGTCGTAAGGCATTTTTTCATAACCACGTAGATCCAAACCCCAACCAGCGCAATAGATATCAAAGACAGTGAAAAAAAGATTCAACAGAAGGGTTTCACCGGCCGAAAGATAATGCCTGGTGCCATCACCACCCCCCTCAAGATTATAAATAACTGTAGTTACATCCATTGAAACCACAATGTCATAGATACAATTGGCAAAGACCAGAGTAAACTGGTTTGCTTCGAGCTCTTTGAAAGTTTTGTTGAAGGGAAATGAATTCTCCAAATCCTTAAATGTAAGGAGGGGTGTGATGAGATTACTCTCGAGTACACAGCGAATTTCTCCATGTTCCATATCTTGCAAGATGTGAAGCCAGACATCTCTGGTGCTCAGGAAGAACCCCATGGACTCCAGGTCAATATCATTCTCCTTGATGGCCTTGTACGAGGAATCCTTCACATAGATTTCCAGGAGGCCTTTGTGTGTGAACCCGAATTCCTCGAAGGGAATGATGAAATGGTAGTCGGATCGAATCTCTAAATGTCGGATTTCAGCTAAACAAAAGGGAAAGAACCCCTAAAAAATACCATGATTTCCATTGCATAAACCCTTGAATTAGACTCCATCCTGAAGATCTGAGATGAATATTTCATTGCATTGCAGTAGCGCCCTGGTAATCACCGAAATGTCGTGCGGAGGGAAGAACACATGGCAAAATGGCTATAGATTGAAACACACCTTATGCCATTGAAGCCTTGAACAGGGTCACCTTGGGCTTTAGCTTGAGTGAAATGTAATATTGTTCTACATTGGCACCCACCACTTCACGTTGGCGCCAAAACCCAAATTGTGAAACTACACTAACATGATAGAATGAAATTTGTATTTGTTTAACTTGAATTCTATTATATTTGTATTTGCTTAACTTAATTTTTTTATATATATTAATAGTATATAATAAAAAATTACTTATCATAAATATATTTGTTTAACTTAATTTTTTTATATGTATTAATAGTATATAATAAAAAATAACTTAGCATATTTTTCTAAAATTTTATATGTATTATTAGTATATAATAAAAAATACTTAGTAACATTTTTTTTAATTTATAATGTAAATAGTTTAATAATTAATATTATTTATAAATAAAATATTTAAAAACAAATGTATATAGGTATATTTGTATATTTATTTTCAAATATATAAGTAATAGCTCACCGCTAGGACATTGTCATAGTTAATTTACCCCTAGGACATTGTCATAGTTAATTTGATGTTAACAGTGGAGTTGTAACACATGAGGCTCTGCAATTTACTAAGTTCTAGGGTGTCTATGAATCCATTTGTAGTCTTAGAATTTAGTAAAATATACAACATTGTCAAAATTGTAATTTTTCATTGCCGAACTGATCCACAACTAAAAATGACCAAATAAATGACCAATTATTATGTGGTCATTTTTTTCTAGATACCTCGTGACCAAAATTGGTCATTTATCTTGGTCTTTTTTAGTTTAGTTTTATCATGTGACCAAAATTGGTCATTTATCTTGGTATCTTTTAGTTAGCCCGCTTAAATTTATCAATTTTGGTCGTTTATCCCTTGAAAAAAATTGTGGTGACCAAAGTTTTTGGTCTCGTGGTCACTAATCTCTCATTTTGCACTAAGCTTGCATATAGGAAAGGATCGATTTCTGGAGTCAAGTTGTCTATTGTGGTACCCCAAGCCATAGGAATTTGTCTCTGTAACAGAATTGGAGGCTCCACTGGGGAGTTCCTAGTAGTTGTCCTTTGGGGGTTTTTATCGGCATTCAATTTTCTTGAATTGCTCTTATTTCTCTATTTCTGAGTTGGGTTTGGGGGCACGTTTTCCTGGTAGTGTCTGATTGGTGTGAATTTTGTCTCAGTTTATTTTTTTTCCTTTGTTTTTATACATTTTTCTTCTTGTACATGAGTTTTTAACTCACAATCGCATATACACATGGATTTGACTGTTATATCCACGTACATACGTGGGTCCACTGTGAACAATCGCATATGCACTTAGTTTTTCCTTTTAGAGGAAGATGTATTATTGATGGGTGAATTTTGATGATTACTAAGTCTCCTTTGATACTGCTAGAGTCTGTATACACCTCTGTTTCTGACCAGAGACACTGTTTTTTAGGGTAAATTTCTTTTTTAAGAATGTTCTTGTCATTGCATTTTCGATTTTTTGTTTTGGGATTAGTGCATTAGATTTATTTTACCTTAGTAATTTGCGTGAGTGTTGATTGATTGTGCTTGCAGAGTCTGGGGGTGGTAGAATCATTCTCTTGCTTTAGTATCTCATTTTTATTCAAAAAATCCAAAAACATTTACTTCTTTGCATCATTATGCATTGCACTTTGCACTTTGCATGGTACTTGCACTAGGTTTGCTTAGAGAAGTATTAGTTAGGATTTCATATAGGAATGACTGCATTTGTCATTTAAAGAAAATTTTGCATTTCACGTAGTAGCATGCCCTGTTTTTCATTGTAACACCCCGGTTTTGACCCCATTTGCATTAAAAGTAAATGATGTAATTAATCATGGTCAGGAGCTAAAAGAAAAATCCCCACCATCGATTTGGTTGTGTATGTTTCAGCAATAGGAATAGTTGCCAATGGTATATCGTGCTATCCAGCACATTATAGTTTGGCATCATGTAAATACTCACATCAATTAAACTAAACCTATAGCCAACTATGACGGTGCAACGTTAAAATGAAAAGGGCATGATTCCAAAGGATAAGGGTGGGGGATGTCAAAACTTGGACTATGGGGAGGAAATACATGTGTTACCACCCTGTTTGATTTTCCATGTTCCCTTGTCTCATCCAACCACTTTAATGTTTGTTGAGTAGTTGAGGCAGTTATGGCTGGGAGTGGAGTGTGGCAAGACTATCAGTCCTTTCCCACATGCACACTCCACTAGCAGTTTGACCTCACGTTGGCAAGCAAACCACTTCCATTCTCTCCACGAGGCCATTCTCACCATTGTCGGCTCACCCTCATGCAAAAGGAGTTGTTCACTCTCACGCAGGGACACATAGCAGGGAGATGGTTAATCTTCCTCACGCAGAGCTGAGTTAAGGAGGGGTGTGATTTCTGGTTTGGGGTTCGTTTTCCCTCTCTCACGTTGTTTGTTAGTCTGTTGTGGTGTTCCATCCGTTCACATAGAGAACCAGTTTTCCTTTGGCATTGTTGAGCTATGTATTGTTTTTCCATCCTTCGTGGTGGATCGTGAGCTGTAGACCACTGTGTTTTCTTCCAGGTTTTTCCTAGGCTATGTCTTTTCCCTTGCGCATAGGTTGAGAGTTTGTTATTTCCCCATTCTTGTTCGTGTAACCTTCTTCAACAATTACATTGAGGAATTGTGTGCTGTGGGCTCTTGGATGTTGGACGACTGCCGATTTCCACATTCATTAGCTGAGTTTTCCCATGTCTATGCTGGGAGTTCTTCTTCTGTCCCAACTGTAGACTATGTAAGGTTCTCGTTGTTTCCTCATCATATTGTGGTCTGTGTTTATGTCCTTCTTTTTCCCAAGATTGAGAATAAGACTTCTCCCCTATTTTGGGACTATGTAAGGTTGCCATATTTTTCATTGTGAGTATGGGCTGTTGATTCACCCTGGTTTTGGGTTACTTCTTGGTTGCTGAGGCAGCAGACGTCTTTTGGGGATTGTTGCTGAGTTGTTTTGGTCATGCTAGGGCCAAGAACAACTCTGGAGTGTGGTTGGACTTGAACTGTGCTTCACCTTTTGTTTGGGATTGTCACTCGGTTGTATTTTCCTTCTTCACAGAGCTGTGAATGAGTTGTTTTGCTGTGGTATGCAGTGGTTGGTCTTTGGACTGTTGAGAGTAGGATTAGAGGCTGGGTATGCTTGAGAAGACTGGTGTTGAGGCCACTAGCTTAGCATTTATCCTTTCCTAGCTCCTTGACGACCTGGTAAAACCTTACTGTGTGGGTTTGGCTGATTGGAAAACCTTGGCTATGTGTAAGCCTGCATTGACCCTTATTCCTTGAGGAATCATCCCCAGCTCGAGGGTGGCAGTGTTGCTAAGAGATTGATGAGCATGTTGGCCTATGTTTGGGTGGAACATTACAACAACGTAGCTGGTTGCGGGGCGAGTTCTTCATTAAAAGATAAGTACTCCTGACTGTTTCATCTCTGCAATTATATCTACTGTTTCATGAGAAATGATGAACATGTTGAATGCTGGAATGTATATGTTTGCTTTCACTAAATGTTGAGTAACTATGTATCTTTGTATGTTATATGCATCTTAGTATGTATTATGTTAAGATTTTTAATATCAGCATTTATCCCTGTTGACGTTCATGGGGTTGTTTACCCATTTGTTTGGTGTTAGTAGCGTCCTCTTCGTCGGTCAGAGGGTCGGGGACGTTACATTCATTCGACACAATGCATTTGCATTGATTGTTAGGTGTGCATTTTACTTTTTGTTGCATCATAACACCATTGGTTGCATGGTCATCTACCTTTATTGAGTAATAAAGCCAAATAAAATCAACGCTTAATTAAAATAGATTACACTATTTTCTTTGATAGGGTACACAAACAAGATTAGGTTTTAGGGTCTTGGAATAGTTCATTGTGAGTAAATTCTCCAAGACCACTAAACAACAACATGTATGTGTCTGTCCAGGTAAGAGCATGAAATTCCTTGGTATAAATAGTGTTTCTTAGGATCCTCCTCTTACAAGGGAGTTAAGCACACGACAGTGTGAGCGGTTATTGATTGGGATGAGCCCCAGTCATAACTGAGTAGCATCGGAGATAATTCCAGGATTGTATTTATATCTGGGGGCTCTTTCTAGAGTTTCAGGCTTTTCTACCCTACCCATATGGTCAATCTCGCCTACGATTGTCTACTTGAGCATTGATTATATTAAGGTGACCTTAGTTTCCTTACCCAGGTTATCGAGGGGGTACTTTGCAGGGGTTATTCTGTGAGTGTCCCGACGAGGTTGGGGCCGGACAGCACAGTCTCTCTATGCATTGAAGTTGAGGGCCACAATAATTGGTTACGAACCTCCACTTGTTGTGCATGGGAGTCTCAAGCCTCTCCTGGGTGAGACATACCTGCTTCATTCAGGAGCTCACATATCCTACCCTTGTTTGCTTATGATTGGATTTAGATTATATTGGTGTATGCTTTGTGCACGTTAGATTGCTTAGGGTTTTCATAATTAAAGAGTCTTTTTCATTTTTTGAGTCATTGTGGATTTAGGTGCGGCACCTTGCCGTTCTCATCATTTAGCAGGACTTCCTCCTTCTACATCTCCTCCTCCTTTGGGAGAGGGAAGCAGACGATCCAGGCATACTACTTCTCACATTGATTCACACACAATGGGAGATCATGAAGATCAAATTCCTGAGTTACCTTCTTCATTTCATGAGGTTGAAGAAGAAGAGCCTACCCTTACATATGACCCTTCACTTGATATACGTACACACTCTGGGTATGATCCTTCATGTGATATACCTACACACTCTGGGTATGATCCTTCATGTGATATACCTACACACTCTGGGTATGATCCCTCATCCACAGGTCGTCAGTATTGGATGTCGGGTGATGAGACTCACCATGAACCTGCGAACACTAGTTATGTTAGTTATGATATGTCCAGTATTCCTACACATTATTCGGTACCGCATACCGAGTCAGAGTTTGAACCTAACACTATGACTGGGGGCATTCCTAGTCACTTCCATGAGGAGAGATTTGGGAACTCAAGTCACATTGCACCCTCCATCCCGGTGGTAGAGGTCACATCACATGTTTGTCCTAGACCTAGTGCTCGTAGTCCTATTCAGATACCAGAGCCAAGACGAGTGACTGTAGGGAATACCACTTACGTGATTTCACATGTCCCTTCATCCTCTATTGCTAGTTCTTTGAATGTTATTCCTCCCCCACATTCACGTGGTCCTTCAATCCAAAATGTTGCTACGAGTCATGTGCATTCTACTACTACTCACATAGTTGTGTCTCAAAGTCAAGTACCTCCTGTTGTGTTGGGAGGTCATATTCCTACTTCTGGAGGTCATATTCTTACTTCCAAAATGTATATTCCTACTTATGGAGTTTCTCATGGGACTTCTTATGGACCATATTATGGACTGCAGTATGCACAAATTTATTCACCTTATGGGTATGGGTATCAACAACCTACTTACTCCTTGAATTATGGCTTTGTAGCCCCAAATAGTCAAGGTACACCACATTACGGTGCTTCCATGCTACCCTACACGGGTCAAACGGGAGGAGGATACCATGGCCATGGCCATGGTGGTTACGGTAATCAGTCCCATGTGAACCAAAATTATCAGGGAGTGCCTCATAGACCTACTCAACCTAGGCTCCCTTTCCTCGCAATGTTAAATCTGCCTGACTTGTCAAGACTATCGAACGATCTGGTATCATATGAACTAGCTTGGTCGGATATCCCTACGAAGCTTCCCTCAAACATTCCCAAGTTTGAGGGAAAACCAGGAGAAGATCCAAGTGAACATGTTACTACATTTCACCTGTGGTGCTCTTCTAACTCATTACATGAAGATTCGATCCTTTTAAGGCTATTTCAATGCACCCTCACCGGGTTTGCCGTGAAATGGTACATAGAGCTACCTAGGAGGGCATTCACTGTGTTCGATGACCTAGATATGACTTTTCTCAACCACTTCTAGTTACCATTGCATTATGATGTTGGTATAGAACTTTTGTCAACATTTCGGCAATATAAAGCCACGCATATCTCGGACCATATCCAAGAGTGGCGTAGACGGAAGAGATTGATTAAAGCCTTCATACCGTCGAATTTTCTCCTCGAGTGGTTCCTTAAATTGTTACTACCTTATATAGCGAAGGATGTTTCTACATTCAGAGTTCAGAATGAGGAACAAGCCATTTTTAGGGCATAGGAATTGGACTTGAGTTATGCTCAATCCAGTTTGTTATATGAGATCATTCCTAATGCTCCGCATTCTAGTTTCAAACCTAAGGTCAAACCTGGACCACATGCCGATGGCATTGTTGGTTGTACGAGTACCAAAACTATGGATTCAGTTGTGAAATAGGTCAGTCAATTATCTATCAACTATTCTACTTCGGGACAAGCCACGGCTTCGTCTCAACCCATCCAAATGGTGAGTGTGCTTTCGGTACAATCGTCGGACAAGAAGGGTAACCGGAAACCTGTAAGGAATAAGAAGAAGGGTAGAAATAATCATAAGGGTGGGAATAAGAATGGAAATGCCAAGTATAATGACAAGAACGCCTGAAATTCTGGGAGGCACAAGCAGCCTAAATGTAAGGTTAAGTTTCCTTGCAAATTATGTAAGGAGTCCCACCTCACTCACTTGTGCCCTCGGATAGAAGAAGCCTTGAGGTTCATAGCATAGGGTCCAACTATGCTGAATAACCCTTTACCTCAGAATCAAAATATGAACTTGAGGACCCATGATCAGTCTGGTGGGGATCAAGATCTGCCGAAATCTTGTAGTGGTCATGGTTGCATCGACATGGTGCATACTGCTAAGGTTGTGACTCGTGCGAAGGACTATGGTTCGTCACAACTAGACCTTGGAAAGGAACCTGCTCCACCCAAGAGTCCTTTGTGTATTGAGAAACCTGTGGAAAAACCTAAAGTTGTTCCTCGCATTCCTAAGAGATTCCTTAAGAGTTCAGGGCACAATCCTAATGACCGAGCCACCCAAAACTATTCTGTTGTCAAGGATTTGGGCCACACTCCTTGTGCGATGTCTGCACTCAAAGTACTTCAAAGTTTTCCTTCATAAAGGAAAGCTTTTCTTTGTTCTCTTGGTGTTAACAATGATAATTCTTCCTTCGTCATCAAATTTGAAACCGTGGGACTACAGCCTCGTTTTCCTTACTATGTGTCTCTCTTCATTCATGTAGAATGTCTTAATAAGACCATCAAACGCATTGTGATTGATGAAGGCGGTGATGCTTTCATGATGTCTTTGGCGTGTTGGAAGGGTTTGGGTTCCCCAGAGTTGTCTAAATCTGCTACCATGTTGACTGCATTCGATGGTAGATCGTTTCGACCGCATGACATTCTTCCTTCTCTTAAGGTCCATTTGGGAGGGAAGACCATTGCGATCGAGGTCGAGGTAGTTGATGCGCCCCTTGACTACAATCTGTTACTGGGTAGGAATTGGATGTATAGTATGCAAGTTGTAGCTTCTTCTCTATTCAAATTTGTATGCTTTCCATTTAATGGGAATATAGTTACGATTGATCAAATGTCATTCAAGAATCCATGTGTTACCGCATCTTCGGGAGCTTCTATCCTGATTGTTGTGCACTCTCAGCCGGCAACTAGGAGTGTGGGTGTGGGCATGTACCCATCCCTTATGGGATCATTTATTTGTCCTACACCTATTCTCATGATCGGGTCTACTTCCGGTGAGGATTTTTCATCATTGCGTTCGGTGTCTTTTCACACCACTCACATGGAAGATCCTTGGATTATTCCTACACCGAGTCCTTCATGTGAACCCATCGGAATAGACGTGCTGTTGCCTACAACTATGATAGCATATCAAGCTAATCTCAGATGTGTTGTAGAGCCTAGTCCTTCCTCTTCATGGATGGAGGAGGAGGACCCATATGAACTGCCTGCATGGGTAGTTCAGTCTTCTCACACACATGACTGCCTTGATAGTGTTTTTCTGTCAGATGAGGCTATTATTGAGGCTATGTCTGGAGTTGAGCCACCTTGGGAAGAGTTTCATCATAGATCTTATTTTCTTCCCGAGCTTGACCATTTGGAGTGTGAATACTTTACGGAGATTCTTAGTGAGAGAATTGGTAGTCCCATGGTTCTGTTAAGCTCTCCTGGTCCGATGGCAGATGGAAACATGGCGAATATATATCCTACCATCCCTATCAATATCTCTCGCGATCCTGGCAAGATTGAGAATGTCTATATTGGGGCAGAATGTTCCCATGCTGAGATTCAAGAGTATACTGAGATGTTCAAATAATTTCATGATTTATTTTCTTGGTCATACGAAGAAATGCCAGGTATCGACCCTCACATTGTTGAGCATGAAATTAAAACTTATCCCAATGCTAAGCCTATTCGACAACGCTTGCATGTGGTGAATCCTAGAAAAGCACCCGTGATTAAGGCTAAATAGAAAAACTGTTGAATGTCGATTTTATCTATCCCATTCCCTCGATGGAGTGGGTTTCAAACCCTGTTTCGGTTGATAAGAAGCAGGGAATGATCCGCATATGAACTGATTTCCATGACTTGAATCGTGCCTGTCCTAAAGATAGTTTTCCCACACCATTTATTGATGAAATTTTGGATATTGAGTGTGTGGGAAGCAAGGTATTTTCCTTTATGGACGGCTTTTCCAGATACAATCAAATACAGATCAAACCTGAGGACCAACATAATACTTCCTTTATTTGTCCTTGGGGTACCTTTGCATATCGGAAGATGCCTTTCAGACTTAAAAACACCGGAGCCACTTTTCAGTGGGCTATGACCTTGATCTTCCATGATCTCAAATTGATTATCGAAGTCTTTTTGGATGACCTTGCTGCTCATTCTCATCAGAGGATGCGTCATTCCTACCATTTGAGATTAATATTCGAAAGGTGCCACCATTATTTGGTCAGATTAAATCCTCACAAGTGCATATTTTGCATGAAGTCTGGTCGGTTATTAGGGTTCATTGTCTCCAAAGAGGGTATAAGAGTTGACCCTTTGAAGGTTGAGGCAATACTTCAATTGTCTCCCCCGAGACACATTAGACATTTTTAATGTTTGCAAGGCATGGAAAAATTCTTATGGATATTCGTCGTGAATTTTTCCAATTTGAATAGAGGCTTTATGTGTCTTTTGAATAAGGACACTACCTTTTGCTGGGATGAGCGAGCCTAGGAGTCCTTCAATGTGCTTAAGCGAGCCTTAGCATCGGCCCCAGTAATTAGTCCACCCGACTATAGCCATGACTTTCTACTTTATGAGGTCGCGTCCATGGAGATGATTGGTACGGTTTTGGTTCAAGAGGATGAGGATCGCCGAGAGAATTTCATATATTATCTAAGTCAGAACCTTATAGATGCAGAGATTCGTTAATCCCATGTGGAGAAGCTTGCCTTAGCTACTATTCATGTGGTTCAAAGATTGAGACACTATATTCTCCTTCACCAGACGTTGGTGGTTGCCCATGTCAACCTATTTAAGTTCATCCTCACTAGAAGGATGATAGGGGGAAAGTATAATAAGTGGATTTCCATCTTGCAAGAATTCAATCTTGAGTTTGTTTCGGCAAAATCAAAGAAATTGTTGATTTTTGTGGAACTTATATCTGATTTCTCGAGCAAGGAGGAGGAGGAGGCTTGTGAAGATATGTTTGTCGATGAGCACCTCTTCTTAATCTCATATTTGGATCCATGGTATGGAGATATTATCATATATTTACAAACATTGAAGGTCCCCACTCACCTTTCACGGGATGAATGACGACGATTACGTCACGTATCCAAGAGTTACCTCATAGTGGATAACACATTGTACTGCCATGGGGTAGATTCCATTTTACGTCATTGTTTAACTCATGAGGAGGCTGAGGTTGTGCTGAATAATTTCCACGGTGGGGTGTATGGTGGTCATTTATCGGGGCTTTCTACAACCCAAAAAATATTGAGAGTGGGTTATTTCTAGCCGTCGATCTTTAAATATTGTTTCAATGTGGTCAAGAAGTGCCACCCTTGCCAAGTGTTCACACGTAATATGCACTCACATCCTGCCCCGTTACATCCAATTATCATCGTCGGTCCCTTCACTAAGTGGGGGCTGGATTTCATGGATTGCAACCCAAATTCAACTGGGGGGCATCATCATATTATCTTGGTTGTTGATTACTTCACGAAATGGGCTGAGGCTATGCCCACAATTAAATACGATGGTGAGACATACGCACACTTCGTATTCAACCAGATTATTACTCGGTTCGGTATTCCGAAAGAGATTGTCACTGACCATGGTAGGCACTTTCAGAATCAGATGATGGAAGAGTTGGCCTCTAAGTTAGGGTATAAGCAGGAGCATTCTTCTTCTTATTACCCTCAATCGAATGGGCAGGTTGAAGCAGTGAACAAATAACTCAAGTCCATGCTCCAATGAACCATCGCACAAAGCAAGACTAGTTGGCATATCATGTTATATCCTGCTTTGTGGGCTTATAGGACCGCGGTTAAGACTGCCACTGGTTTTTATCCATATCAGCTTGTACATGGAGTGGAGTCTGTATTACCAATTGAGTGTGAGATCCCTTATTTGAAGCTAGCCATAGAGCTCTTACCGAAAAATTCCTCATTGGAGGAACATTTGGTCCATTTAGAGCAGCTTGATGAGCAACGTTGAGATGCTTTAGTGGCTCTAGAAGTGAATAAGCGTCACATTAAGGTCCAGTATGATAAATCTATCCATCCAAGGAAGTTTAGTGAGGGAGATTTGGTCCTTTTGTGGGATCAAGCTAAATAACCCTTGGGGGAAGGAAAATTCAACCCCATGTGGCATGGTCCATACGTGGTTAAACGTATGTTAGAGAAGGGTGCTTATGAGCTAGTAGATTATGAAGGGATGGCCTTGGTGGAGCCTAGAAGTGGGCTCTATCTTAAAAAGTACTATGCATAATTTTCAGCCAGGGTTGACTATTGTATATTATTGTACAACATTTTGCATAGTTATATTTTTCTTATGGTGATCGGGTTTGTTGATTATCTTCTATTTCTTATGGTAGATATCAATGGATTCTTCCATATATATAGGATTCGTGGATGGTGCAAGCCGTCACACTCAACACTTAGCCTCTGCTGCTTGGGTGATTTATACTCCTATGGGTCAGGTATTGTCTTTAGGAGGCGTATGTTTATGGCCTTCTTCAAACAATGTTGCTGATTATAGTGCCATTATTGAGCTTCTACAGGATGTCATTTCACATGGTGTTCTATCTCTTGAGGTACATCTTGATTCATTGTTAGTAGTGTCACAGCTTAATGGCTTGTATCATGTTAGAGATCCAACATTCTTACGTGTGAGATTGTTAGAACGTTAATTTGACAACATAACATACATACATGTTCTAACAGTTTATAATCAAGTTTCCGACTCATATGCTAACTATGAGTTATATTGGCATTTGTTTCATATATAGTAAGCTCATCACAAACATACATTTTTACACATGTAAATAAATAAACCGATCATCATAAAAGTTTTTTCATTAAACATCCAAAATGTGATAATACATAGTGTCATAATACAAAAATGGGGCTTCTGAGACACCAAAATATATATACACGGTAGTACAAAATATATCACTCCCAGGTATCTAAGCCTATGGAGGAGGAGGGGGGTTTTGATCATGGAATGTCACCACGGCTCTAGCTAGTTGTCTAAACAACCGCACCCATGCTCATGGCACACCCAGCACCTGATGCTGCATGGCCTTAGGAAGGTCCTCAACCTATGCCATGGGTACCCTATGTGTCAGCCACACGAAGTTGCTATGAATGTTTTGGAGCGTCCGCTCCACATCCACACCCATAATGTCATCTCCTCTTCCCCTCTGTCTATGACAAGGGAAGCCTTTTGGCCACCATGGTCCTACATCTGCATACATATGATAGGATGTCACTATGTGTTGTCACGCAAAAACATGTCTTTTTAATTCCATATATCAAAAAACACAAAAAATATTAAATAAATAAAAAATCTTAAAAAGATGGTTGGGATTCATTACCAATGTCACCATATGCCGATCCTGGTGGTAATGGCATGTCGGGGTCTCCCAGAAAATCTATCCCCACATAGGGTTAATCGTCGATGGCAACTATCTGTCGTCACCACCATGGAAATAAATTAGTTGGATAGGGGTTGGACACCCTACCTCCACCCAGTCTATGCATCACATCTACCCAACGTCGTTGGGATGGATCTCAAACCCCGTGAAGAGGAACGTCAACACCAGGGCTCAATCCTGGAACACGCTCAAAGAAAAATGTGCCCAGTATGCTATTGAAACTGAAGTTTCATACTCTGCCCATATTGCACTCACTGAGCTGGTGTTTCATGTTTCCTAGTAGTGCAGTGCTCCAATAGTACATCGTGGGTCTCATGCACTCCACTGCATAAAACATCAGAGGCCATGAGGATAGCCCTGTTATCCTTCCCGGTGTCAGTAGTATGGAATTTAGGCCTAGCACCTGTATGGAGTTAGTTGGGATGTGACTCCAGACCTTCTCCATGTCTATATAATAATACACAACTATGTACTCATCTATGGTGAGGCCACCTTCGGGCCCGCAAGATCGTAGGTTCACCACTTCCCCCCGTCGAGAGAGTCCGGTAATAAAGTATATGTTCTCCACTTCTATGGTGAGGGACATCCCATCAATCTGGAAAGACTCTCAGTCAGGATCCCAGTAGTCTACTAGCATTTGCAGTAGTCTTGGTTTGGCTCTTAAGCCACCAAGACACCAAAAATTGTAGAGCCTGCATGCACGAAGAGCCTATTGTGCCATTAGATCACCATGTACTTCCTCTTCTACATCCTCGTGCTCACATTCTAGAAACATCCTACACATTTAAATCAAGTTTGGGTCATTAGAAGTCTTCAAAAAAATTGACCACGGCCGCATACGCGACTGTTTGCTAAATAGCTGTGTATGTACACGACTTTGAGGGATTTTTCCACGTATATCCATCCCTATACATAGGAAAATCCTTGATTTCCGCGTGGGCCAAGGTGCACACTTTAGGATGGCCTAGAAATCAAAATTGACCATGTAAAATTGAAAATTTTACATGAAAATGAAAGAGCAGGGCATGGGCAATTACCTGGAAAAAATGGTGCCATATTTCGTCAGCTGGATCTCCCGGAATTCGCGTTTGAAGTTCTGAGCTCAATTGGGTAAAAATTTCAAATGTTATATAATGTTTTGAATTTCTTACTATTTATAAAAAAAATTCGAATTTTTGAAAAATTTTGCCCCTTTTTTCTATAGTTTTGGACCATTTCTAATCCTTTTGGAGTGCTTTTGACTAATATATGATGTAAAATACCATTTTGAGCGTCATTCAACCATTTTTTTGACCCGTTCGTGCCAATTTTAGCTATCATGTCTAAACTGGCATATAGGTTAGGTTTCAACACCGTTTGCATTTTGCATTACCTTATGGCAATTTCATCATAACCGTAGGTACGAACCCATTCTATCTTGTCACGAAACCTTCTTGTTGTTTTAGAAGTGGCATGATTTGAATGGTAGAGCTTGACCTTACATGGGTACCCTAGTTAGCGCCTTATTTGAATTTGGTGCCCATGTCGACAATTTTTTCCTTTAGGATGTGGGAGTTCGTTGTATAGTATTTCCATGACATTTCGCAAGAGCCTCATACTCCTCTTGATCTTTTACTGGCCTATTTCCCCCGGAATCCCTTATGTTAAGTTGTAATTGCATTATCATGAGCTTTTCCTACCTCATTTGAGCCTTATTCTGGCTTCCCTGACTCTAAGTATCAACCATATAGCCTGAGTTTGTCTCATATCTAGCCAGGCAGAGCCATTGTGTATATCCTTTGCAGCTTGATTCCCTATTTTTACCAGGAGGGGACTTTCCCCCAAGTTTCTCTATCCTACACATGTGTCCTTGCATTGAGCATAGGTATGTTCCACTGCTTGGAACTAGTTTGTTTTCCCAGTTGACACTTGTCTCCTCTTAGTCTGTAACTTTAAAGCAATTTTATTCTTTTTCAAGATTTTCAAATATTTGAAAAAGTCCAAAAAAAAATTAAAAAACCAAAAATACTGACAAGGAAAGATGTTATCTTTGGCAGCATTTGAGTCGTGTCACCTTCGAACAGAGCATTGTATATCACATCCGTTGGTTGGGTTAATAGTTTGACTTTAGGAGCTTTTCTCCTTTATCTGAGTTTATCTCCACTTACTGGTTAAGCTTCCAGTCCCTATGGAGCCTCTGTCGATGCCTCTTGTGTCGCATAGATGTCCCATTTTTGCATATCGAGTCTATGCTGCCTAAATTCAGTCACAATTCTCCTTTATGCTCTTGTTCGAAGGAAGTTGAAACTTGAGTCGGCCATTCCTCAGTTATCTTGACTTTGCATGTTGGCCATTCCCGGTACAGTTACTGGTTCGTGCACCTTATGATCAAGTCCTTCCACATTATACAGCTTTGTTGAGTACCTCGTGTTGGATGATGGGGGATTCCTTAATGCCCTCCTTCCAGCAGATTTCATCCCATCGACTTCAGATCATTTATTCTAGGATAGGAATCTAGATTCATGTTTGAGTGCCTTGAGACTTGCATTCAACAGTGGAAGTTTCTCTTGCCATCAACAGTTTTTTGGGAATACATCAATGTCCCCTGATTGATGGATTCTCTCAAGTGTTCGACCTCAACATATTTATTCACACTTGTTAGTTTGCACTCTAGTACCTTGATTCCCATTTTCATTATCGGTGGGTGATCTCACATATGTTAACGGTATACATCAATGACTGGTAATCAGATGATGGACTACTATGTTTGACCTCGACACCTCTATTCATATAGTAGGACATGTACTCATAGAAGTTTGTGTAGAAGACCTTCCATATTGGTGGCATCTCTTATATGCTACCTCCTTGATCGTGCGAGTGTTCATGAGATTTCAGCTCTCGTGACTTGATTCCAGTGTATGTCAGACATTTCCATCCATTATGGAGATCTTGGTCTATTATATATCTTTAGTCTTTATGGAGATCATGATCCTTCATATATATTCATCATGGAGATTCTAATCTATTTATATTGTACGTGGCGATGGCCACATATGTCATAGTGTATCATGCCTATTCATGGTCATTGTACTCTTATGTATCCGGGACTGCTATATGTATTTGCAGTTATGTGTAGAGTTGTATCATTGTATAGTGCTGATTGGATGGTTGGTTCTTCCACTCGGTTCTTCGTCACTTCACTTCTGGGATTGACTTATAATGTATTTCGGCCATTGTATGACCCCTCTGACCTCACACATTAGGGGGCATCTGTTATAGCTGATTTTACCACACATGGTGAATCACATTTTTATGGCCTTCCCTATCCCTCTGCAGAATCCTTAAACCCCATGGATCATTTTTGTTCCTTTGATTTTTCCAATATCATCCCTAAAAACATGAAAAAATTGCCATACGCGACTTTTAAACCCTTTCTCGCGTATATACACGGGTTTGACCTCTAAAACCATGTACATCGGGATGTGTGAAAAAGGCCAAATTATTTTGGAGTTTTCCTTGATGTGGATCCGACTCACTTGTCTATTGGCCTTCCCTATGCCTTTGTTAGAATAATCAACCCATAGTATTTACCCACTTAGACATTATTTCATTTATTTTGTCTTATTTGCCTAGTCGATGAGTCCCACCATGTGCAAGTAGCTAATTGCCTATCCATAGAGGTCAAACTTGCCATTATTGACTCATGGAGTGCTTTGGAAAGTCCTGGGAATCAAATCTTTTTTATTCCTGGCCTCCTAGGCGCCCTTCTGCTTTTTCTGCTTTGTTGACTGCTTTTCCAGTTTTTAAAGCACATAAGGAAAGCTAGACTAGGTGAGGTGAACCTGTTTTATTCCCCTTTCATCCTCCACTCTTTCCTCCATGCAAAAGCATGTATGAGCTACCATTTGACCACTCTTTAGCTTGCCCATGCGCCCTTGATAATTCGTGGGGTCCTTGATAGATTTGGGATCAGCTTTTTACACCTATGGAGGATTTGCCTATTTTGGGTAAGCCTGCTTTATGCTAGATTTGGATGCTTCC
>LPNX010701415.1:935355-1012855 GCA_001517045.1 Pseudotsuga menziesii
GTTCCTCCATGAAAAAGCATGTATGAGCTGCCATTTGACCACTCTTTATCTTTCCCATGCGCCCTTACTAATTCGTGGGGTCCTTGATAGATTTGGGATCAGCTTTTTACACCTATGGGGGATTTGCCTATTTTGGGTAAGCCTGATTTATGCTAGATTTGGATGCTTCCTTATGCATTCGATTTGCTCATGTATTCCATATATTCAGCAGCCTATGATATTACACGGTTGGCTATTGTACACTTAGTTAATATAATTTTGTGTTACAACTCCATATTCAGTCTCCATTGTTGATAATTTGCATGATCAATTGTTAATTGTTGTGGGTGAAATTAATCTACTGCAGGCCTGAATTTCTACAGCCTTGAGATCTCTCGGATTTGAACTTTAATTACCCCATTGAAGAGCTATATAAGGAACCCTTTGGATACATTAAAGGCATGAGGAATTGAGAGAAAGAGAACTATAATCCATTGTTGCCAAAACTTGTGCTTGAGTCTACATCCCTTTGTCCCTTGGAGCACTTTTGTGTTCTTCCCAATCTTTCCCTTTGCTTGTGAGCTTGCTATTGAGAGATGGAGGATTGAAGTGGTGGAGGCCCAAGTGGGGGACTCAGTTTCTCCAATTCGCAGACGTGCTGACAGAGGTTGTATTCATTGTAATCTCTGATTTTATATTAATAGAAATATCTTTTCCTATCGAATAATGTGTATTTCAATGAATATTTGATCCATGGATGATTTCAAATTCTTATATGGTATTGAATATATATGCTAGAGTAGGTCTAACACAATTATATATAGCATGCTTGTATTGTTTATTGAATGCTGAGGAAGCAATTTATCAATTCAAGCTGGAGTTGGAAAGCTCAACGGGGATCTACATCAACCATCCAGAATAAGGTACAAATCGAGATCCTTTAGTGTTAGATATTTGGTTTCTCTTGCATATAGGAAAGGATCGATTTCTGGAGTCAAGATGTCTGTTGTGGTACCCCAAGCCATAGGAATTTCTCTCCATAACAATTTTAAAACACGATTATGACCTATTGGAGTTTGCAATAAATACTGCTGAAGAATTCAAGAAGACAGTAAAGAAAACGAAAGGGTTATGTGCTGAATACTATAGAATAATGTTGGTCACATACAATAGATGCCAGGTTGCTGCAGATAAAAGACTGGATGCAATACTAGAACATGAGTTGTTCGTAGAACATCTTCAGAATAGGTATCAAGAAGATGAGTAGGAGATCCAACAATTCAATGATCTAGATGAACAGATTTTGAAGAATGCAGTGGCTCATGCAACTGTAAGAATCCACTTACTAGAATACCAGCTGCACCTGAGTCCAGCGAGAATAGAAGTGGTTAAAGTCAGGTTGCTAAGAATGAGATAAATATCTGCTTCCTTGAACCCTCCAATTTTGAAAGCATAGCAGCAGAGGCCCAAGCGTGGACAAACTTTATTAATGACCAAGCAGGGCCCTCTTCATAAAAGTGTTCTATTAATTTTTTTTTTAAATGTAATATATTGTATAATTTATGAGGACTCACTACAAGACAAAACTTGGGATTGAAACGTTGGGGAAGCCCAAAATTCATTTGGGGGAATCCCAAAAGTTTTGATTTTTTGTATAAGTATAGGAGAGTTAGATGTAGAAGGGACTTCTTTCCCACGCAATTTTTGAGATATATTGTAAGAAGAACTACTTCCTTTTGCAATAAAGAATTACAAGTTTTTACTGGAGAAAGTTTGGTGGAATGTTTCAAATGCTTTGTTGTGGATTAGTTGAATGTGAACTATTTTTTTTCATCTTATGTCCATTAACTATGAGATCATTCTAACTCATTGCATTACTGTTTATGTTATGAATGTCTTATAGTTTATTCTGTGAAATTTCCACTATGAGTAATGGAGGTTGTCATAAACAATAAGCTATCTTGTTGTCAATATTTCCTTAATGTTCATGTGTTCTAAAATAAATAATAGCTATCTGTAATTGTTCATAATACATGTGCTTAAATACATTACTCATTGTTAAGTGTTAATTATGCTCCCTATGGATAGGTTAGTTAGTCGATATTTAGTTTCTTGATGTGTGTGATTTAGATGCGAGAGAGTTAAGACGAGAGGTAAGAACCTGCGCATCACATTGTTACGCTCCTCGTTATCTCTATCAATCTACATTTTTTTTAGATAGTCACTTGCACATCATACTCAAACACAAAAAACTAAAAATATACATGGTGGACCAGACCGTAACGAGTAAAACCTTTTAATTTGTTACTTGACCTATGGTAGTTGGACCGTAAACCATACGGATTCCCCATACCAAACAACAACGGGCTAGTTGGGAACATTATTGGGGAGAATCCCTAACTGTTGTTACCTGCAATTTTCCAGGCCTCAACACCTTCAAAGTAGAAGGGAAAATATTTAATTTCTGCTCGCTGGAAGTGTAGTCATAGCTGTGATAGAGGATGCCAAACTCAAAGAGGAATTCATCTGAATCCTCTGTGTCTTTTCCATGAAAACAGGGTAATACTAATGGTGATATGTTTTTCATGGGGGCTAGTCCTTCTGGCTATTGAATGGGGAACTGGAGTGTGGAAACTGTTCCCTCAGGTGGGGGATCATCATCGTGGTGATGAACTTCCCTCATCACCTCTTCATGATCTTATGCTCGTGTTTGTTATTCATATTTTCTTCTTCTCTCTCCTTCCATGGTTCCTGTTGATTTTCCTGCTTCTTATGAAACCATTTCCACTCCTCCTTTGTCACCTCCTTCCTGTTAATTTGATAAAACATGTCTCAATGAGCTACTCCCACAACACTAACTCTGTCTTCCTCCGCAGGGACACCTGAGGGTGTCGCAGCTTCTCCTGTGTTCTCCACTGTGGAAACTGATGCTTCCACCCTGTGAGTAATTGGGATTCTTTTGATGGAGGACCCTTGATGGTGAGCTCTGGTAGAGGAATTATTTATGGAAACCAAATTGTTAATGAATATTCTTCTTCCCAATGATATTTTTTTCCATTACCTTGACCACCTCCATTTTTATTATTCTAAGGAGTTATGGGGGTTGTAGGATTGTCACGCTATACTCTTCTTGTATTCATGCAACCCAAAACATGCAAACTTAAAAACTGAATAAAAATGAATGGATGCAACTATTATGGTGTCTACTCATTACCTTCCCTGACAACGGCGCCAAAATTTTGGGCACTCTATATGCAAGTTAATTAAAGCCAACATACAGAATGTTCAATATAAATTGTCAACCCAGTAAAGTCTTCTTATTGCAAAGATAATTTACACTATCTGTGCTTAAACACTAAGTAGATGATGCTGTGAATAAACTATCCTACTTGTATGTTAAGCCTAACTCTTCCCATGATTAACCTAATCTAAATTACTTTCCTAATAATGAATAATTATAATTACCTTCCTACAACTTTGATCTAGAAATGAAATATTCAGGAACTAAAGATCTAGACTTACTTTTGCAGAAATTTAAATCCTAATTTACTAGTCCATATGGAAATCCATCATAACTATCTTAATTCAATCTTAATCTAAGAATCAGAAATGCAGAAATTGAACTTCAACAATTATAACTATAAATGGATTGAATTATAAAAACTCAAGAAAGACATCAATTGGAAGAAACTAGGGATGAGCTTGTCTAGTACAACTATCACACAATTTCAAAAGGGAAATCAACCTACAGAGTCGACTGTCACACCACTCTGTTGCAGCTTACAGGAAATGCAATTATTAATTATTCAAGGAAGCACACAATGAATCATTATGCTTTTAGCTATTATAAAAGAATACGCCTAATGTAACATCCACACCACACAACAGAAAATATAAAAACCTAATTAAATTGACAATCTCTGTGAGAAGGTGAGCCCAGCCTTCGAACGGAGACGCCAACGACTAACACAAGTTAAAACATAGAAATCTGAAGAATACTGCTCCTTGTATTAAATGATGGAATCAAAGCACAGTCTTTGTTACAGCTTATACAATACGATCAAATATTTTCCAACCCCCAGCTCTGAATAGTTCCTAATATTCATACATCAATCTCCATAACTTCCACCCTCTTATATCGGACAGCCATGAAGATCTACCATCTTCAGGTTTACCTATTACAATGTGTTGTTATAGCTATGGGAAAAAAAGAAGTAGGGAATATAGGAAGTATGTTGCATGAGCCAATGATGAATTAACAGAACCCATTTAAGAGATACTCTGTGAGTTGTAGCCTTTGTTGTCGCATCTTGCGTAGAAAGAGGATCCTTGACCGTGTTTCACGTGTAAATCTGGAGTTCGTGGGTACAGTTGGAAATGGATGTTCATCTCTTCTATAAACCACTCAGCTTGATACACCTGTATCCTTCACATCTTGAACTATCTTCATAAAATACCAATTTGTTAGCATAATTCAAGAGGCAAAGCCCTTTTTATAACAATCATAAGTATTAATAAGATAAAACAATAAGTAATCATACCTATAAGGAATCAAGGCTCAAATGAAGGAAGAACATATGTTTGGTGGGTAAGGTATGGCTACCCTATTAGGAACATAGGTCAGTTGATGTTGACCATAGTAATATGCAAACTACTGGTAGTTGGGAGTGTTTCACCCCATTAATGGTGGTTGTCCCTGGTTAAATCTAGCTTGGGGTCTGTATGTAAGTTGATTCCATTGATTCCATTGATTTGTAGCACCTCCAGGATAAGGGACATATACAGGATTGTTATATTGCACCCTTCTGAGGTATTGGTTACCAATGTTGGGTTGTTGAGGTGGGACCCAATCAGATGTGGGTGGTTGTGAAATCGTACCAATAGGACCATCACCAACAGGTCCACCAAATCCTATAGCTGGAGGAGTAGGGTTTGGTATATTATGCAAAACATGTATATAAGTCCCTCCAACTGCATGGATGTGGGGGGTAAAAACTGACTACCAGGATTCGAAAAACCCATGGAAGAAATAGGAGCACTTCTCAATGAAGGCTTTGGCATAGGATTTGGAGTAGACTATGACACTCTTACAGGAGTGGTGATTCTAGTGACTATAGTAGTGGGTGGAGCATTAGCTAGAATTGAACTAGAAGGGATATTTAAATATCTACCTAGAATATCACTTGGTAGAAGATATGGTGTTACACATAATTCTCATCACCATCATGTACAGCGAACTCAAACACCATAAATTGCCTCAGATTCTCCAAATAATGAAGTTGGATAGTGGCCAAAACTCGTAATTTCATATTTGAGTCCACCACCACCTCTCCCTTTTATGCAATAAGCCTTACCTTCTTCAGTAACACCTATTGTCTCTTGACAATGAGCGGTTCCACCACATTTTTTCTTTCATCAATAAGCGGTTCCACCTTGGTAACCCTCTATGTCCATAGTAAAAGAGTGGTGCCCGAGTTGTAGAGGGAAAAGAGAATATTCAAGAATCTTCTCGAAGGAATACTCCGTGGAACCCTCATCCCTACTCTTATGGACCACCTAGACTCAAGATCCCCCCTAGTAGGATCTCCCTTCCACCTCTTCCATATTTTCCTCAACCATCCCTATACATCCAAGGCCTATAAAAATTGGCTCATCCTCCATGGGAAAAGGGAGAAAAGTTATGTTGTTGCACTAAGATTCTGACCAAATCTAGGGTGAGCATAGTGAAGGAAATTTGGAGATTTGAGGACAAGACATAGCATGTGAAGGAGAATCACAACACTAAGAAAAATGGTTGTAATCTCTCTTCTTTATTTTAATGCAAAGATGGTTCCTTTCTCATGAAATGTATTGTTTTGTAATCATTCGTCTTATTATTGGATTCCTTAGTCACTAATATAGAACTATAGATCATTTTCTGGTACTCTTGATCTCGCTTGTTGTTTGATGTGTTTGTTGTAGGTACATATGTTGAGATTCAACACCATAGGAGACAACTACATCATACTATAGAATAGATAAAGGAATCATTCCTGATATCTACAAACTCTAGGGAATTTTCCATTTTTGTTATCACTCTGATTTTTCTAGATCTGAACCATTAAGGATTAGGGAAACAACTCTTGTCAGTAGGAGGTGAGAATTTCCAGCAATAAATCTGGCGACCATAGTGGGGAAGAAATTCAACACATTTGATTTTTCTTGGTTTTCAAATTCTTGTCTTTAATATAAACTCCCAAATTTTAGTGATAAGATCTACTAGCTTTCTATTGAGATTTTGGTTTAGTTTAACCAGCTCTGCTTAGATCTGAAACACATCTTCTTTCTGTACTTATTTTTCCTATGATTTTAATGATTTGATGCCAGTTGTTCAAAACTTAACTTTCTCTTTTTCTCTATTTTTTTTGTTTTGAAACCTACAGGAGTCACCACGCATTCAGTAAGGACATTAAGTTGTACCACCACACATTCTTAGCAGACATAAGGCAGTGCCACCGCTCTGTCATAGTGGACAAAAGGAGGTTCCTAGGTGATAATGATCTATCACCAACCTTATACAAGCAGTGCTAGGTAGGGTTTTGATACCCCTGTGATTTCAAATCTTAGTTAGATTTGCTTTCTGTTCTGAGTGGTTTTCTGGCTTCAATTTCGAGTTTTGGACTGTCAAATTCAAAATATGAAAGTGGTAAAGGATTATTTTGTTTTGGTTCAAAGAGATAGGTGGTTTCCATCTATTTATTTTCTTAAATGCTTGGGTTTTATATTCAAAAGAGTGCTTGGAATTCATTACATCTGTATCTGTTTTTACTATCAGATCAACTTAAAAGGAAGCTTTGATTTTTCTTTTTTTCTTTTTGTTCTTCATAAGTTTATGAAATATTTCTTTTTGCTTTTGATTCAAATAAAATTTGAGATGTGATCATCGTTGTATTTGAAGACAAACTACTGGATCCTTGATTAGCTTTACAAAATTTTAGGCATCCATGTTATTCTTTTTTCTTTACATGCTCTTATCTCATCAAAAAAATATATCATAGTTATGAGTTAGATCTTTTAATTTTTGAAGAATGGTAAAAAGTGCTTAGTGTGCCAATTAGTTGTAGTGTCTTTCTTTTTGGGAAAAGATATCTCACTTCATTCTTTCTTTCAAGATCAATTTATAATTTTGTTGCTTGTTTTCATTTTTGTAAGATAGTTCAATGTGATTGTTTGAGATTTATTTGCTTAAGAAACATAATTGAATCACTCTCTCCCTCCTCTACGTAGGGAATAATTCAAATGATAAAGTGAAAAATTTGCACATTCATACTACATGGTTTTACTTTTTCTATCGACACATCATGCATTCACCTAATCGTTCAACATAAAATTAACATTAGCAATAGGTTAAATTATTTAGTAACTTGAGTGATAGGATAGAGACGTGTTCTAGGGTCTTAAAACATAGGAGTTGCCGTTCTATTTCCTACACTGCATCTAGGGAATAGTGTGGTTCTTCCATGTACCGTTGGTATATTGAACGAGATTTCATGTATGCTTGAGGTATATATAAAGGTACTTCACCTAACTGATTGTATATCAGAAGTCCCCCTTTGTACGATTGTGCATCAAACAACACTAAAACATATTTGAGCTCCCACGTACCTTACGTATATCAGCAAACCCCTTTAGGATTCCCTTAACCAACTAAGAAAATCATTTTGGTCATCTTGTTGATGCAATACACTAGGAACAACAATCGGGTAGATACTACACATGTCCCGTTCAGGTAGTCTGGTATTCAGGAAAGGATACGGTCCCAATACTCCTTGTCATGTTTTACTGTTGGACCCTGCGTTATATTGTGAGTTGCAAAAACTTCACAATCCTAGTGAGGAACCAACTTTTATCAGCTCCTCTTATAACCTAAGTTTGTGTGTGACCTTTAGTTTTCATAGGAGTGGTTTTTTGTGTGATTCTAGTTTTAAACCCTATGTAAGGTTTTTAGTGACCAACAATTTGGTTGAGTTTCCTTTAAGATGATCCAGAAGAGTCCAAGGGTTACCACCTAACCTTCCTCCTATTATAGGAGAAATCCCAATGGAAGCCACATATCAAGGTGTCATAGTTCACTCCCATGTGGAAGGTAAACTAGTTGTGGAAGATGGAGAATATTTCACCACTTACGATAACCCCTTGGTCAAAAAGACTCCTATGGCTTATACTACCTTTCATTTTCCAATGGTAGGTCATGCTCATTCATTAGATTAGGTATCCGATTACCTGGCTGATGATACTAGGAGGACAAAATATGTTCCTAATTCTCCTTTTTGGAGAACTTCTTTAGGTCAAGTTATTTAAGAATTTGGGGTTACTAGACCTTCCTTCATTAACCCCAGTAGAGAGACTTCATGGAATGAGGAAATGTTTAGAAGGATCCAACCATCTATTTATCGGTTGCACAGAGCTCAAGAAACTATTGTGAACATCACTGCTTCACCTCTTCCTCATCATGCACCCATGTCTATTTTTTTACCCGGTCTTCTAGAAACCACCCCTCCTAGATACTGTTCACTGTCATCGTCTCAGGTAACTCCTAATGTAGGATAACCCGCTTGTTGTATGGAGGCTCATAATCTGGTTCAATCCTCCAACCCTACTCCTATAGCTTAAAATCCCAGGTATACTTCTAGTCCTCCCATATCCTCTACCACTGGGGCGCAATCCGCAACTCAATTGGTGTCATTATCTTATAACACTACGGGGGAACCCCCATCACAAGTTGTGGAATTAGTTAGTGGAGTCACTTCTAGTGCAAGACAGACCCCTTCTATAGGACAACCAATAGTTGTTGTTCCTTCCACCAACACTAATATGGTAATCCCTCCTTCTATTTCAGGTCAACCCCAAGGGGTAAAACCTATGATTAACCAACCTTCTTGGGGTTATAATTACCCGATAAATCAACCACCTATAAGTAATGTCAACTCTCAACCTACATCTACATGGACTATGTATCTTGGCATCCCTTACCCCATAAACATGTTTATGCCATGGGGGAAGCATAACTGGTCCTATATTCCCATGCTGAGAGGAACACCTATGAAAATTGTTGGAAGTTCTGGAGGGCCACCTTATGGTAGACCACCTTTTGGGGGCCTACCTAGGGGAGGACCACCTAGCGGAGGTCCACCTAGTTGAGGTCCACCTGGCGGAGGTTTACCTAGTGGAGGACCACTTGGCAGAGGTCCACCTGGTGGAGGACAACCTTCGGGAGGTCCACCAACTAGAGGACCACCATCGGGAGGTCCACCACCTAGAATACCACCAGCAAGATGTCCACCAGCTAGAGTACCACCATCGGGAGGTCCACCACCTAGACGACCACCAGCAGGAGGTCCACCACCTAGGGGAACACCACCTGGGGGGACGCCACATTTTGGAGGCCCTCCTCCTGGAGGTCCACCCCCTTCAAGAGGATCTTTAGGTGGGTCATCTGCTAATCTACCACCCCAATAACTAGTGTATCAGTCAACCTATGGTCATACTGGTATACAAATTCCTTATCAATACTACCAGTATGTCGAACCTAGTTGGAAAAATATGTTCTTGGTAACTTTGGACTTTCCTAATTTGTCCAAATTAATTAATGAGCCCATTCAACATAACCCTTCATGGCCTGCAATTTTGGTTAAGTTACCATCAAACATTCCGAATTTTGATGGGAAGTAGGGAGAACTTCCCAAAAATCATGTTATGACATTCCATCTATGGTGTTCTTCTAACTCCTTGATTGATGATTCTATACATTTGAGGCTCTTCCAATAGAATTCAACTGGTATGGCTGCCAAGTGGTACATTGAGCTTCCACAACATTTGTTTGGGGATTTCAACTCATTGGAAACAATTTTCTCACACACTTTCAGCTACCCATCCATTACAATACGGGTACGAATATTTTAACCTCGCTTCTTTAGAATACTTCCATGCATATATTAGACCATATTCAACAGTGGAGGAGAAGATGAAAAATTATTAAAGATCCTATCCTAGACTAATTGTTGGTTGATTGGTTCACAAAATCCCTATTTCCTCCCATCTCCCATGATGTGGCTATGGGTGGTGTTGTTACTAAAGAGAAGACTATGTCACACTCAGTATTTGTTCCTGGTTTATTCCTAGTCTAGAAATTTGAATGATCTAATCCCTCAGGATCCTCATCCCAGCATAGACCCTACCAAGCCACCTGCAGAAACTCTTGTTGATGGGGTTGTGGGTTCAATCCAACCCTTGTCAGCAGCTAATCCTGCCAAGAAATAGAGTACTTCTACTACTGCTCCTTCTACTTCTGTGGTTTCGGCTGAGGTGAATTCCATCCAATATATGGAGACACCTAGAAATAAAAATAAAGGAATAGGAAAATGTAAGAAATATGGAAACTAATAGGAGAATACCAAGGCTACAGCCCCAAAGAACGACAATAAAGGCAAGAGGAAGGCTAATTATCCCTACCTATTGTGTGGTGGTGACCAGTTCAGGAAGGAGTGCCATCATCATGAAGAAATTAGTATTTTTTTGCGCCGAGAGGCACTCTACAGCCTAGTATGGGGGAGATCTTGTCACGTGATGTAACGTTACTAATGTTTGTAACATGTCGGCAAAAAATAATAGTGATAGTGAATATTATGGGGATATTTTGTAACACAAAATAAAAAATAATATCACTTCCGTAAAGTTATTTTTATTAATAAAAAATAAATTTTATAATAAGCCAAAATAAGCGTCGGCCACAAAAACAATGTAATATGGGGGAGATGTTGTAATCTTCCTACCTAAAAAAATAATAAAAAAGTAAAAATTTAATTATCTGTAAAAAATATGTGGGTCAAGAAAAAAAAAGAAAAAAATGTTGGCCTTGCACATGGTTTTAAAACTATGTGCACATGGTTTTAAAACCATGTCCAAGGCATTTTAAACAACTCATGGTTTTATTGTACATGGTTTAGGAGGGCCTTGCAAATGGTTTTAAGACCATGTGCAAGGACTCCTAAACAACCCATGATTGTAGGAGGGCCTTGCATATGGTTTTAAAACCATGTGTGGGGAAATGATGCAATGTTCATTCCTAACAAAATAAAAAGTAATAAAAAATATTATATGGCGGCCATAAATAATATTAAATATTAATAATAATAAAAATATATGTGGACCTTAAATAAAAATATGTGTCTTTTGGTTTGAATCAAATCAATGGATACCTAAGAATAGGTTTGCACCTCGAGAGATCTGATCCATCTCGACGCTTGATAGAGCCTAGTATTTGGATCTACGCTGGTTTAAAAGTAACCCTATACCAGCGGTGCTTACCAACCCCTTTCCGTCTCAACAACAATTGATCGATCATATGTCTTCACAAGGAACCTCTAATTATATGGAAGAAATATGAATGATGTCCTCATAAAATATTATCTTGACTACTCATAGTTAGTCATATGACAAACCCATAAATAAGAAGGAGGAGAGTCCATCTCTCAAGAAAGCTCCTTCTACTAGTTCTTCTCGTCCACCTTTGTTTAATCGTCCTCTTACAATAAAGAAACCTAATGTTGAATTGATTTTGTGCCCATGTAAGAGTACTCTCCAAAACTATGTTTTTAATCCAAATTCTTGAGCTACATAATTCTACAACAATGTTGAATATTTGGCTCAAGCACCTTGCACGATGTCTTTCCTAGAGGTACTCCAAAGTTGTCCTACATAATGAAAAAACTTGTTGATGCCATTAGGGGCCTTAGACCTAGATAACAATAATTTGATTCATTTTAATGTGGAGAATTACAAGTCCAAATTACCCCACCAACTCATGTTTCAAATCGAAACCAGAGTAGTTGGGAGAAAGGTCCACTTGACCATTTTGGACAAAGGGGATTCCACCTCAGTATTGTCTGTGTCTTGCTGGAGAGCCATTGGTGCTCCTGAACTTACGAAGTCACCCACAAACTTAAAATATTTCGATAGACGAGGTTTCCAACCTCACGGTCTGTTACTGGCCCTTTCGGTCAAGCTTGGGGGAAATATTGTTTCCATTCAAGTGGAGGTAGTCGATGCTACGTTGGATTACAATCTGCTGTTGAGGAGGAATTGGTTTTATGTGATGGAGGTTGTCGCTTAGATGGTTTTTCATACTCTCCAATTTCCTTATTTTGGGAATATTGCGACCATCAATCAACTCAATTTTTTTTCACTAGATGTTACTACCCCCAATGAAAATAATATTCCTATTCTAGGAAAATCCCCTTTGCCTTATCAATCGGTCGGGGTAGGAATTTTGAAGGATTCAGTCCTCATGGGAGTGCTCCCCTCAACCCCTCCTAGTACAAAAGTGGATACTATGAACATGATTTCCACAACTGGCTACAATCCTAAAGGTAAATAAGTTGTTGAGTCATCTTCTCTAGGCTCTTACAAAGAATTCTGCTATTCAATCTATTTCCGATATCCATTCTGATTATCTTCATCTAGTGGCATCAAATCCTTACCACCTACCCTATTGGCTAGAACTCTCTCTCCCCACTCTAGACTATATCTCACAAAATTTTCCATGAAATGAGTCCATTATGGAGATCATGAGTGTGGATGAATCTGTATGGGAAAAACATCACCACATATCCTCTTTCCTTCCTAATGCCAGTTCGGTAGAATCTAATTTTGTGTCTCTCATTAGTACTGATATCGTCAAAAATATTCAAATTCCTGTACTATTACAAGGCATCGATTCCGAAGGAAACCTTTGTAACATTACCCAGAAAACTCCCATTAACATATCAGTGAAGCCCAAAACTATTGAGTATGTTCATGTAGGCTGGAAATGTTCAACATCAGAAACTGAAATTTATAAGGATTTATTCAAAGAGTTCCAATAATTTTTTTCGTAGACTTATGACGAAATGTGTGGGATCAACCCGTCCATCATTGTACATGAAACTAATACGTATCCCACACGAAGGCCAGTTCGACAAAAACTGCATCAAGTTCATCCTATGAAGTTTGTGGTTATTAAATCCGAAGTGGAAAAAATTCTGAAAGAGGGTTTCAATTATCTCGTACTTCTAACTGAATGTGTGTATAATATTGTCCATGTTATTAAGAAATTAGGCACTATTAGGGTTCGTATCGGTTTTTGATATTTATATAAGTCTTGTCCCAAGGACAATTTCCCTACTCCACACATCGATCAAATCATTGATAACTATGCTAGGAGCATCATCTTCTCATTTATGGATGGATTTTCTAGCTACAATTAAATAGAAATTCTACCTATCGCTTAGCATAAAATGAAATTTATTTTCCCGTGGGGAATATTTTCCCATCGGAAGTTACCCTTTGGTTTAAAAAACATTGGAGCTACATTAAATTGCACCATGTCCTATGATTTTTAGGATATTAAACACATAGTGGAGCCGTATCTAGACGACCTCCCTGCTCATTCACAATAATGGGATGACCACCCAGGGAATATTAGGGACATTTTACTTAGATGTCATCATTATAATATTCGGATTAATCCACACAAATGTGTCTTTTGTGTTGAGACTGGACGTCTTCTTGGATTTGTGATTTCCAAAAATGGCATCCAGATAGATCCTTTAAAAATAACTACTATTTTGGCCTTACCTGCCCTGACTAATATTATTGAACTCCAAAGTTTGCAAGGGAAGGAAAAATTTCTTCCTCATTTTGTATGAAACTTCGTAGAAAAAACACATGGCTATATGCATCTCCTTAATAAGGACACTTCATTCTTTTGGGATGACCAAGCCCAATGAGCTTTTGATAATTTGAAACACGCTCTGACACATTCACCGGTGTTGCACCCCCCAAATGATTCAAAATAATTTCTACTATATGTTTTTTCCTCCACTACTACCATTGGTATGGTTCTAGTATAGTAGGATGCCAACACCTAAGAACACATTATTTATTAACTAAGTAAGAGTCTCTTGGACTCTCAAACCCATTGTTCGCATGTGGAGTAGCTAGCTTTGGCTACAGTCATTACTGTACAAATATTTCCTCACTACATATTACTACGCACCACAATTGTTCTCATGTATCAAAACCCCATGTATTACATTTTGTCTCATCAAGTACAAGGGGATAAGTATTCCAATTGGATAGGAATCCTACAGGAATTCGATCTCAAGTTCTCTAAGGATACTTCCAAGAATTCCTTAGTTTTCATGGAGTTAATGTGTGACCTTTCCTGTGGTCTGATGGAATCTGAGCCCAATGATTCATTTCCAGATGAATTTTTGTTTTCGATTAGCAAAACCAATCCGTGGTATGGAGATTTGATCATTTATCTCAAGAGACAAAGGTTTCATCCTAATATTTCCCGTGACGATCGCCATCGCATCTATCACCACGCCAAATATTATCTCATTTTAAATGATACATTATATCATTGTGGTATTGACTCCATTCTTTGACGATGCCATACACATGAAGAGGATGAACAAGTTTTGAATGATTTCCACTCTGGCGCATGTGGCGGTCATCTTTCTGGGATGGCTATAGCTCAAAAAATCCTCCGCGTTGGGTATTTTTGGCCCTCAATCTTCAAATATTGTCATGAGGCAGTTAATAAATGCCCACCTTGTCAAATTTTTTATCCTAAAAAGCACACCCACCCTACTCCTTTACACCCCGTCATTGTCGTTGTCCCTTTCTCCAAATGGGGAATTTATTTCATGCATTGTAATCCTACCTTAGCTGGGGGGCATGGTTACATCATCATATCCATTGATTAATTTACAAAATGGGTTGAGGAAATGCCTACATATGCAGAGGATGAGAATATGGCCACCCTATTTTTGTTTAATCATGTGATAGCTAGGTTTGGAGTTCTACAAGACATAGTCACTGACCATGGATCCCATTTCTGCAATCAAATGATGGATGAGCTGATTGAGAAGTTGGGTTTTTGTCATGAAAACTAAAATCCTTATTATCCGCAGGATAATGGTCAAGTTGAGGCCATTACCAAAGTTTTAAAAACAATACTATGTAGGATTGTTGGACATCACAAATCCAACTAGAATGTAACTCTATTCTCCGCATTGTGGGCTTATAGGACTTCAGTTAAAACAATAAATGGTTTCACACTGTTTCAGTTGGTTTATGGACTAGAAGTTGTCCTTTGTATCGAATGTGAGATCTCGTCACTCAAGATTCCAGTAGAGATTCTCTCAAACACTTTTTCTGAAGAAGAACAGTTTTTGTACTTGATGAACCTCAATGAAAATAGAAGAGATGCTTCCCTAGCTAACGGGGCACATAAAAAACGCGTTAAGGCTTAGTATGATAATTTCGTTCAACCTCATTTCTTTAATGAAGGTGACATGGTTCTGACCTATGATCAGACACATGACAATATTGGACAGGGGAAGTTTGAATCTATGTGGTATGGTCCTTTTATCGTGAGTGAATTTTTAGAAAAAGGGGCCTATGAGCTTGCAGACTACGATGGGATACCTTTTGGGAAACCTCGCAATTGGTTGTACCTGAAAAGGTACTATGCTTGAAATCATTTATGTGTGTTACCTTGTATATATGTATATTGATTGAATTTTGGTGTGGTTTAATATTTCAGTATGGTTTTGATTTTTTGTCAATACTGTTTATACCATGTTTGGTTATGCTGATCAAATGGCATTTTATGGTTTTTCTGATGGTGCTTGTCATCATACCTTGAACCTCGCTTCAGCTGCTTGGGTTTTGTATTCCCCAGTACATGACTTAGTCAATTTAGGAGTGGTTTGTATAGGTCCAACCACCAATGACATCGTCGAGCATCAAGCAGTAATAGGTTTATTGACCGAGGCTGCATCTCAGGATATTCATGACTTGTTAGTTTTCATGGACTCACAACTAGTGGTTTTTCATCTGAACCACATTTATTCCATTATAAATCCTATACTTTGTCATCTTTTTTGAAGAGTACGTTTTTCAGAAAGATCATTCGAATCAATCACTTATAGGCATATTCCTAGGTATTATAACATTGTTTCCGATTCATTGACAAACTACATGTTGGACGGGTATATTACCCATACATAACTTTTGATAAATAAAACATGGTTCATTGTAAAATACAATAAATATTAAAAGACATAAGAAAATCATGTAAATATCATTTTACTTTTGAACACATATAAACCGCCATAAGTAAGTTTGTATATATATATAAAGTGTTTTACAAAATATGGTCACAAGAACTCGACTGGAGCACTCTGGCTTTCAGATATACAAAATGGAAAAAATCCTGAAGCTAGATATATTTTAGTATATACGTCATGTAGAATGACTAGTGGTTATCAAGGTAGCACATGATAGCTCTCTCTATCCACCATAGAAGGAGGCTGAATCGACCTGACACTCCAGTTGTATGTCTCTGGTACCTCCTAGGGAGGTCATCTATGGAGGCATCCAGAATTTCAAGAGTTAACTAGTTCAAGTTTTCTTCCAACTCATTCAACTCATCATCCCATATATGAATGAAGTGGACCCCTGCTTGTTTATCAATTAGGGAAGATCCCCTAGATCGTTCATCTCCAACATTTTCATGAAAACATTAAGTCTTGTTATCATTCATAAAAATCAAATTCTTGAATATTCTTCTTACCAATATTGACCCATTGACCACATGCCGGTAAGGGTAGATCTAGGTCTCCTGAGAAGTTAGTACCAGCGTACGCATACTCCACCATGAGAAGTTGGTCATCCAACCAACGAAAAAATGCACTCCCATTGGCCCCACCATCACTGGTGTGGGCCATGATATCTATCCACCACATCATGCAAGGGTCCCTTGCTCTGAACTCGGTGAAAGCCACATGAGGTCTCAGATGAGGCACTCTCTCAAAGAACAATGATGCCAAGATGGTCCTATAGCCAAATTTTTTTAGCTCCCCTTGTTGACACTTAGTTAGTTGATCCTTGAAGACACTCAGTAAATCCTTCTCCTTGTTATATACCATAGGTTCCATAGCCTCCAAGGCGTAAAGCATGTGATATCAGAAATTCTGGTGAGCCCCTTGGCTCCCTCCAACCCACTGCATGGTAAAAATCATTGTCCGGAGAGGCAATCCCATCACCTCCTTGATGGGGATATTTTTCTTAGACGTCTAAGTGCCTAGAAAATAATGAAGATCGATAAGATCCTATGTGTCAACGTCCCCTCCCTGAGGACCTATCAATGAGATATGATCTCCTTGCCTGAATAACCCTGTAAGGAAGTAGATATCATTTACTTCCACTATAAGAACGTGGGTCCCCACCTCAAAGTATTACTACTCTAGGTTCCACATTCTCAGTATGTATTCCAGTATTCTCATGTGGGAGCTCATTCTAGCAACATGAAAAATTTTTAGGAGACCACATCCCCGTAAATAAGCTATAGAAGCGGCATCTTCTCTAGTTTTGACATCATCATCCTCATGTTGTCTTTACTTCCACACAACCATTTTGACTGAAATGACCTTCCAAAAACTAAAATTGAAGTATTAGAACACATTATGAACCTTTGAAAATACTCTAAAAGAATTATTTTGGCTAGTTCATTCATATTTTGGAAGCACTATGGGGAACCTCCTGTTCAGGAGTGAAAAGTGCGATTCTACTAGGGAACTGACTTTCCTACAAAGGGAAAGAGCATTCCCTTGAGTGAGATTTTGACCCTAGGGTAAAAATCTCAAAATCCCCAAAAAAATTCTTGGAAAGGAAAAACTTGACCATGAAAATGTTAAAGATGGTTTTATCTCTTTCATTGAACAGACAGATCAATAATTACATGGGTAATGGCTCCAAGATCTTCTTCTGAAATCTGCACACAATTGCTCCAAGTAGCTCTCCAAACCTATTGTAAAATAGTAAATAGTAAAATGATATGTTTTTACTATTTCATTGGATTTTATAAGAGATATTTTAGGGTTTTATGGAATTATTTTAATCTTTTTAATTTTTTCATTAAAAAATCCCTTTTCTATAGTCAGTAAAATCTGATTTTAATATTTTTGGAGATCTAATAGTCTTTTAAAAGGTTTTTTTGCAGGGATGAAAGTAAAACGTTTTGGTTAGGAGAGATTTTGTTTTTGAATTTTTCACACTTCCAAAAAATGGAAAAAGTCATTGAGTGCTAATTTTGACATTTTGGTCGTACTCTTTAAACCTAGTACCAAAGTTCCGAGTCAAATTTCACTTCTTTTTGGGATCGTTAATCCCACTCATCGCAAAAAGAAACCCTAATGGAGTCTTCTTTAATCTCTTTTCAGATTCCTTAAATGTGAAAATATTATCGAGTGAAGTTGTCTTCTTCATGCTCGTAAAAGTACCTAAAGACTCTTCTTTTCGACGATAGTTTACCCCTTTTTCGCTTTGGATTGACTATTTACGAAAAAGGAACACTCCAGTCAATCATGACTTGAAGAGTTCTCTTGGGCATTATTTTATACTTTTTTGGGCCCTAGGGACTAAATCATACAAAAAAGGATGCTTTGGAGTCTTCTTCTATTTTCGATTAGACTCTCTAAACATGAATGATACTGAGTTAACTTTCAACGGACTTGTTAAATTAAACACTGAGAGACCCTCTTTTGGGAAAGAACCCCTCCTTTCTCAGGTTCGTGAAACATATGATAACATAATTATCTATGGATAAGCTTCAATGAGTGGTTGTTACCCTCTTTGGACTCGTAAAAATGAAAATAGGAAGTCATCAATCATGATGGGGAAATTAAGGGAAGGGAAATATGTCATTTTGGAAATAATGATAGTTATTAGTCGCCTTTAAACATGGCACTTTCCTACATTTCACTTAGTCAATTAGGTATTCAGCTTGCTTCCAAGTCCATCAACTTTCAAGAGTCATGTCACTCCTTTGATTTTTTCAAAGAATGCATCATTTACCGTCGCATTATGTCTCAGTATCCATCTGGTCAAGTCAATGCTTCCAAATCCTTGTTCATGCCGCCAAATGTTCAAAGGAAATTCATGTTGAGAGCTTACCTTTGCAGTCAAAATAGCCTTTGGGCTAGTACCTTTGAGTCAGTCCTATGGTTGCATCATACTCAAAATTCCATAACTTTGTTCTGAGTTTTGTGTCGTCCATGTGGAATTCATCATGTCCCTCCTTCGATGAGACCATTCTTGTTAACTTCACCTCATAATCCAAGAATTAGTATTAGAAACATATTAGTACCGTGAGATTTGTATGCATCGATGGTAGATTCTCTTGCTTTCAACATAGGTTCACATCATTGATGTTTGATCAAAATATTCAACCAATTGTTTGATAGTAAATCATCTATTCACACTCAATATATTGTACTAGAGTACCTTGAGAATCATTAACATCAATGGTGATCTCCCTCACACTTGTTAATGGTTCTCATCATTGATCGGTAATCAATTGGTTTCCACCATGTTCGACATCAAAAAATTGTAATCACATGGATAAAATTGTGCTTTGTGGAAGACGAGATGAAGACCCTAGGTATCTGTTAAAGCGCTCATTACTTTCCCCAGGTTGCGATGGAATATTTTGTATAAATCCTAGCATGGATCCACATTTGTATGGTTTTGGTTCTTCTCAAATTTGTGTCCATTTGGCATAGATATACATTGTATGTTCGGTATATATGTCCAATTTTGAGTCTCTTTCACATGGATCTACACTGTATTTTAGTAGCCATGATTATTCATCTCTCTCATGGATCTGCGTTGTGTTGGTATACATACATGATTAGGAGTCATTTGGATATAATTCAAAAGTGTTGATGTATTGCAGAATCCTGGTTGATAATGATCTCCGATCAAGTGATTTCATTCCTCAAAGTGATAACTTTCTCTTACAAATCTCTCACCTATTGTATCCCTCTAGCCTCATGCTTTGGGGGACATTTTGTTACTCATAATTATCGTCACCATCATGTACAGAGAACTCAAACACAAGAAATTGCCTTAGATTCTCCAAATAATGAAGTTGGATAGTGTCCAAAACTCATAATTTCATATCAGAGTCCACCACCGCCTCTCCCTTTTATGCAATAAGAATTACCTTCTTCAGTAATGCCTCTTATATCTTAACAATGAGTGGTGACACTAGATTTTTCATTTAATAAATAAGCGATTCCACCTTGGTAACACTCTGTCTCCATAGTAAAAGAGAGGTGCTCGAGTTTTAGAGGGAAAAAGAGATATTCACAAAGCTTCTCAAAGGAATACTTTGTGGCACCCTGTTGTTCAGGAAAAAGCACCCTTATAACCTAGGGTCTCCGAGGTTACCAACTTACTAAGCTAGACTTGCAGACCATCAGCCATGTAGAAATTGAAATAGGAATAGGAAGAAAGCTTAGCAAACCTGATTTGTGATGATTGATCCTCGATTTTCTTCTCCTCTTCCGGTTCCTTCAACAGCTTCCAGGGTTTCTCCAATCACCTGCAAAGAAAAATTTCTTCCTACAAATATATCATATATATATCAACGTTTAATGAAATAACATATTCATAATGAAACTATAGGATAATTCAAAAATAAACATATACAAGAGTGCACAGTATTGGAAGAATAACTTTCTTTATTAATAAACAGAGATGGTGAGATTACAACCCAACTTTTGAAACAAGGACTCCTCTGCAAACTAGGGACACTAAGTTTTGTTGCTCCAAGATGTATGAAGGCATACCACTAGCATAACTTTTCTCTTATAAGAATGATTCATTACTCCCATCCCATGTCCTCTATTTATACATGAGGTAAAAGAGATGTTTTGATGGTTGAGATGGTTGAGACAGTTGAGATGGTTATGATTAGGGGCTCAACTATTCTCGACTAACCATGTTTTATATTTTTTAACTTAAAATTAAGGTACAGACAAGTATTGATATAGGCAAGTCATGTATGATACACTCCTTTGTTTAAGGAAACCCCCATGTTCAATTTACACACGAGTAGCGATGTACATAGTCATTTGTGACACGCTGGTTGTTGTGAAAATAGTCACGTGTGAAACCCTAATGTCCAAATAAAAATATATTCAGTTGGTCAGGAGATGATAGATCAACATTCATTCCCATATATAGTGTTTTGGCTACTTCAATCTAGTTTGTTCTTTTGTGTCCCCACATATTGGATGCCAGTACTTGGGTAGAGAAGTTCCATTTTACATGATAACAGATGCCCCCTATTGTGTGAAGTCAGAGGGAAGCTGTTATCTCCTAAATAAATTAGTCTTCAATAAATTAGACTTAGAAAATTTATTTTGTGTAGTGATAGGAAGTCAACAAATATTTTTGAATATTTTGAGAATCATTGTGATAGCTTTGAGTATTTAATAAAGTATGAAAAGATTTGGACTCTTCTTTTCTAATAAAAAATCGAAGCTCAGCTTTCGGTGGCTTAAGAAAACATCTCAACTGTTTATTAGCCATTGAAAAGCCCAGCTTTTGGTAGCTTAAAAATATAATTCAGGGCTACTTTAGCAACTGAAAGCATAGTGAAGATAAAATAGTTGGCGCATCCATCACACTCAGCAAATGTCAACATGAAAAGAGCCACCATCAAGCCATTAACCACTGAAAAGACAAGATATGTAGTCAATCATGAGTTGGTAAGAGGGGTCGTTATGAGATTGAGGTGACCTATCTAAGCACCAAATCCTCTCCTCGCTACACCTATCCTAGGTCTGTAACTTAACCACCATGAGCATTGTGTTTCCTATTTGAATGATTATGTTCCCTGCACTGGCTAGTTGTGGATCTCATGAAAATACAACGTCACCTTGCTCAAATCGCAATTTCTAGTTAATCCCTCAAAATCAACACCCCGCCCTTCCTTAATTCATTCCTTGCATGTGTCCTCACTGAGCCAAGATCCCCTGAATCTCATGTTGTAATTGTCTTCTCCAAGGTTTGAATTTCCAGTTTTACAGGTGCAAAAGAACATTCTAGGAAATGAAGAGAGGAGAACCTTCCCTAAGAAAGGAACTGGGTGATATTAGCTACCTTGAATCACACCCAGAGGTATGTCATCTTTTCAAAAGAGTCAGGATGATATAGGTTCTGTAAAAGGATTCAGGGATCTCATCAGCAAGTGGCAGAATCCTTTTCTCTCACCTTTGATGGCTCAAAATCAATGATTGGCAGAGAAGAATTCTAGGTGGATGAAGCTCTGATAGTTGAAGTGACAGAGCTCCCAAGGACTTGGGAAAGTTGGTTTAAAACCAATATCATAAATAATATAGAATTCATGTCTTACATGAAACTTGAGCACAAAAACATTGTATGGAAGAACATCATCCCTACATTTTGGCTTGAGGAAAAGTGGCAACACCTGGTGAAGGAAATTCTTGTCTACATAACTTGTGAAGGTAGGTACAATAGGGTAATGATATACCATTTCAATTTAATGAATCATTTCACTGGAAGGAGCCCCTTGAACCTGCCTTTTTACGTCTACAAAATCTTGATGAAAATGACTCATCAAGTTAGAGCCAAGCCAACCAAGATTGCAAGAAGGTTATCCCACCATGGCTTCATCAAGCTAATTGTTCTTGAACTGCTGGAAAGAAAAAAAAATTTCCTAGACATAATTCATGTTCTAGAATGATTTTGAGACATATTTGCAGCCAGAGGACAAAAGGAAGTCTTCTTCAAAAAATTCCTCCACCCCTAGAAGTGGTAAGAGGAAGAGGAGGGCCATCTTACTCTGATTCAGAGGATGAAAGAAGAACATGTAACTAACCTAGCAAATCAGGTTGTAGTAGGGTATGAGGATATTCCCTCACCTACACCAAAGGAGGACCAAGGTGAACCAGTGATAGAAGATTCATCTAGCAAACCTAGATTCCAGAAAATCAATCAGCTTCTAAGGCAGGTGTATGAGCTAGAATTTTTGGAGAGAGAAATCAAAAGAACCAATGGGAGGTTAACCAAAAGGAATGCCGAATTGTATGACTCCCTTCAGAAAATGAAAAGGAAGTATACAAGCTGGAGGAAATTAATCTCAGTTTAAGGAAGGAAAACACTAGGATCTACAGGAAAAGCAGGCTGTCAAAGTTGCAAACACGTAATTCAGGCCCTCAACCTCAAGCACACCAGAAGTTGGAAACCCTAGCAGAGGTAGAAATGAGTCTTTTTAACCCAAATATAGCTTGTGATACAGTTCCCATCCCAAACCCTATACAAATTGTAGAGACACCAAAGGGTCAGCACTGAAGCCTTAAATCATTAGGGTAAAGTGTGATGGAAATTTTGATTAAATTTTAAAACAGGCTTTTTGGTGGCTTAGGCGAACACCACAATTGTTCTTTAGCCACTGAAAACAGAGCTTTCGATAGCTTACAGGCCCATAGGTTTGCTTCCTTAGCCACCAAAAGAGCATAATAGTGCATAAAAGCATATCTTTGCACAGAACCGACTTTTTCTTATCCAAACACCTCGTGGGTGATTTATAATGTTGGAAATTAATTAAAGGCATTAGTATTTTGTCTCTTTTTCAGTTTTTAATGTGCCAACGAGGTGAATTAGGTGACATACCGTACCTACTTTTATAAAGGGTGACTTTTCTGCCAAATGGAAAACTCAAATTCTACTTCAGTGTCTACTACAGCTGTTAAAGAGTTCGAAGATCAGGAATATTTTTGGAGTTATGGAGATTGACAAACAAGATGGGATTTTTTCCTATTTTTTAGCAAATAGTTATGACTGTCTATTTTTAGTAAATTCAATCCTGTTTTTTAGGATCTAGAATAAATTTCGTAAAGGATATAAAGCCTGTGACTACTGTAGAAGAAAGGGTTCAACTTCAGAGACTCTTAGACACCTTTTTGTATTCACGCTTCTCATGTTCTTATCAATTAATACAAGCTCTTTTTCCATTACTTGTTCATATTTCATCTTCTTTATGTTCTATACTTGTGCTTGGATTTTAATTCATGTTTATTCTATTTACCTAACAAAAGATAGCTATCATCCTATCTCTATGTGGCTAATTGGAATTGCAAGTATCTTTCCTCGTTATGATTATCCATTCATATCTAAGTGCCTTATGTGTGAATATGCTAGCATAGTGAGAATTCTTCATCTATTCACCTTTATTACAAACCCTCTGAACATTGATAGTTATAAGCCTTGCCTATTTGGTTGAGTTTATGCATGTCTTGAGTGAGTGAGGTATTATTTGTCATCTGACTTGATCAATTGAGTAAACCATTACAAAAACTATTGAAGTTACCAGGCATCTTTGAGCTGCAACCTAGAAGAGTTTCCTAGAGAGCTAACAAATTGGTGCCATTTTAGGGGAGTAGAGATTGAAGTTGAGCTTCCATGGGGCACAACATAGATTCTACTTTGATGATAGACATAGTCTGTACATTATTTGGGTTGTAATCATATATCTAGAGACTCCATTGGAATAAGGTGGCTTCGAGAAGACCAAGTACCAGAGAAAATCCTCACAGGCCACCAGTGACACCTGTTTCAGATCTTGAAAATATTATAAGGAGAGGAAGATATTCACAAAGACATACTTCTAGATCTATAAGGGGAGCTACATCAGGTACTTCCATAGTTAATTTTTTGGTTATATCAAATAGAACTCCCTCTAAATATCTTTCTACTGAAGCATCTAGTTCTTAGAAATTTATAAGTGAATCGAAAAATTTGAAGGTTGGGAAATCTTCAAGCACTTTTGCTTGTGTAGATCGAGTCCCTGGAAACTCCACTGAGGTAGATCTACCACCTATAATTCCTCATATACCATCCTCACTAGAAACATCTTCTTCTTCCCTTTCCATACACACATCCAATATGGTTGCCCCTCTGACCAAGATGGAAAGGATCCTCGTTGCCAGTTATGCCCCTCTAAATTTGTCTAACCCCCTTTCTGCTATGCCTACTGGAGATTATCTAAAATATATGCCTAAGTTTACTGGGGAGGGAAATTTTACAGCTGAAGAGCATTTAGAGGCATTCTATAGTTATGCTGAGAATATAAACATTGAACAAGAGGATGTGTGGACTAGGGTTTTTATGTAAAGTTTAGATGGTCAAGCCAAGAAATGGTTCAAAGAGTTACCTGCTGGATCAATAGCTGGCATTGAAGCTCTATATGACATATTTTTGAAGCATTGGGGAGAAATAAGAGACCACCTTTACTATATCATAGAATTTAGCAATTTGAGGAGAGAGAAATTATGTTTCAAATTTCAAAAAAATATTTAACAAAATGTTCAGAAAGATCCCTGCTGAGATCAAACCTACAGATACCTCATCCAAAATCACTTATGCAAATGCTTTTGATTCCAAATTCTATCTTCTTCTTAGAGAAAGAAGATCTACCTCTTTATCACTCATGCAAGATGATGCTCTTGAAGTTGAGTCTAATATTGTTGCATCTCAAAAAATTAAGGGAAAAGTGGATAGGAAGAAGTAATCTTCAAATCCTTTAGGTCCTTCTTCATCAGAGAACAAAATGGAAAAAATGGCCAAGATATTGGACAACTTAACAGCTGAGATGTCTAAACTTAAAGATTGAGGTCAACTACCTGTACGAGGTAAAGCGCCAAATGAATTGCTCCTAGAAACCCTAATATTTTCCCTTACAGAAGGAATAGCCCATAGAATAAGATCCTTCAAAGGGATAGGAATCCAGCTGAGGAACAAAGAATCAGAGCTCCTTTCCAAAATGTAGTGTTAGAAGAAGAAGAAGAGTTTTCTTAGGGAGAAGGAGAAGTAGAAGAAAATATCAATTGCATGGAAGATGAAGTTGATCTCTCTTTCTTAACACAATCAGATTATGAGGAATCCCTCATGAATGAGAATATCATTGAAGAATCATTGTATCAGGAAGATGATCAAGGAGGTTATAATTTGATGTCTAGGATTGTTTCTGCCGAAAAGAAGAGTCTTGTCCCTACAAAGCAGTCTGCTCCTCCTGCTAAAAAAATTGCCGCTCCTATAAAGAAGACATCTGCCCCTCCAAAGAAGCAGCAAAATCCATTGCAGCCATCAACCCATGATCCTATCTAGCTCAAAGCTCCATCACAAGAGGTAATAATTTATGACAAGCTATCCTATTATTTCAATCTTGAATTAGAAATTCAAAAACTAAAAATCCATTTTCCCTTGATAGAGTTATGAAGAATGATTCCTTTAAGTCATCTATATTGAAATATATTCAACCAAGGACACCCATAGATGTTGAATTTGTGAACCTACAAGATGATAAGTCCACAGTAACCCTAGGTCCTATGGTTGAAGAACTGGATGATTCTTGTCTTCCCTTCTATATATCCTTGAACATCCATGACAAGATCATCCACAACTATTCGCTTGACTCAGGAGCATCCCACAATCTTATGCCAAAGGAAGTGATGGATGAGCTTGGGCTCCACATCACAAAACCTACCATGATCTTTTCTCTTTTGACTCTAGGAAATTCAAATGCCTAGGTCTCATAAAAGACCTTTTCATACACCTCTCCCAGCTTCCTTCAAAAGCATAGTGATGGATATAGTAGTTGTTGATATCCCACCCAAGTTTTTCCTCCTCTTGTCTTGTTCATGGATTAAAAGGCTAGGTGGTACCCTACAGATGGATATTACCTATGCTACAATCCCAATGTTTGGAGGAGAAACCAAGAGAATTTACAGAGAAAATCAGTTTACCTACATCATCAGTAATGCAAAGAATTCTATAAAACATTCCATTTATGTAGTGGACATAGACCTTGGGGCATGTATCCTGCAAATAGATGATTCTCAGCCAGTACCTATCTAGCTCACAAATACTATCTATTAGCAACTTGAGGAAGTAACCACCTCTATTTGGAGCATGTTTTTTGATGGGGCTAGTACTCAAGCCTTAGCAGGTGCAGGTGTAGTTTTGACTTCTCCTTCAAAGGAGACTATTCATTTGTCTTACAAACTTGATTTCAAGACTACCAACAATATAGCACAGTATGAGGTTTTTTTATTGGGATTAAAGGATACTAAATATATGGGAATCATGTGCCTAAATATATTTGGAGATGCAGATCTCATCATACAACAGGTGAACAGTACTTTTCAAGCAAAGAATGTCATGCTAAAGGCATACAGAGATGAGGTATGGAAACTTAGGGACTCTTTCATGTTTTTTGACATTTCCTATATACCTATATATATGAACCATCTAGCTAATTCCTTGGCTATCTCTGCTAGTATGTTCATTCCTCCTATGCCTCCTAAATTGAACTATGAAATCCAAGTCAAGTACAGGCCATCCCTACCTGATAATGTTAAATTTTGGAAAGTATTTGAGAATGATGAAGAAAGTATTTGATGAATTTTATGATAGGCATATTGACAAACAAAACCTAAATTTGGAGGAATCCCAGAGGCCTAAATTAAAAGGGAAAATGGGTAAACACAATATTGTTCAGTTGCCAATTAATCATATACCTCAGGGTCTAGTACCTCTTGAAGAGATACTTGAACCCAATGATGTACCCTTCAAACCTGTGAAAAGGGAGAAAGACCCCACTATCCATGAGCACAATATAGGTAGCCAAGGTCATCCAAAATTCATAATTTTTTCCTCTCAGTTGACTGTTGATCAGAAGTTATAATTTTGTAGTCTTATGAAAGAGTTTGCTGGCATTTTTTCTTGAGAATACAGTGATCTAAAAACCTATGACACAAATATCATCCAACATAGGATTCCCCTGGAAAAGGACACCATCCATTTCAAACAAAATCTAAGACCTATCGGCCCTCTCTTACTTTCTGTGATTGAGAAAGAAATAAAAAATCTCCTTAATGCTAAAATCATAATCCTACTAAGGTATTCTAAATGGATTGCAAATTTAGTGATAGTGAGGAAGAAAAATTGTGAGATCATGTTATGTGTTGATTTCATAAACCTCAATAAATGCTCCAAGAAAGACAACTATCCCTTAACCAATATGGAGCATTTGTTGCAAAGAGTCTCAGGAGCTAGTGTCATGTCATTCCTAGATGTCATTCCTAGACAGATTCTGTACACCCTGCTGATCAAGAAAAAAATGTGTTTACCACTCCTTGGGGTACCTTCATGTATGCCAAGATGCCATTTGGGATGATGAATGCTAGGGCCACCTTTTAGAGGGCCATGGACATTTCCTTTGTGGGATTAAAGGACAAGTTTGTTCTCATATATCTTGATGACCTCACTGTCTAGTCTAACAAACATGAAGAACATTTGCAGCACTTAAGGAGGGTTTTTCTAAAATGTAGATAGTTTGGGATATCTTTGAACCCAAAAAAGTCTCAATTCTCTCTCAAAGAGGGAAAACTCCTAGGTGACATAGTTTCATCAGAAGGTGTGAAGATTGATCCTGTTCAGGTCGAAGCAATCTAGAAATTGTCCATACCTAGGTCAAAAAAGGATATTAAGTCATTCCTTGGTAAGATAAATTTTGTCAGGAGGTTTATCCCAAACTTTTCTGAGTTAGTAAAATACATAACTTCTATGTTGAGGAAGGAAGCTAAAATCAAATGGATAAAAAATGCAAGAAACTCTTTTGAAGCCATCAAGAAGGATATCATGGAAGCTCCCACTCTAATTAGTCCAGACTATACCAAGGGCTTCTATATTCTATCCTTTGCTTCCTTTGACATAGTGGCAACAGTTTTGTTACAGAAAGATGAGGAATTTCTTGATCACCCCATTTCTTTTTTCAACAAAACATTGAGGGATACTCAATTGAAGTATGATCATATCGAGAAACAAGCTTATGCTCTAATTAAGTCATTGAAATCTTTTAGAATTTATATTCTTCACAAAAAATTCATTTCCTATGTCCCTTCAGCTTCTGTGAAGGATGTCTTAACCCAGCCTGACATTGATGACAAGAGAGACAAATGGATTAAAAAGCTGATTGAGTTTTACATAGAAGTAAATCCCACCAGGATAGTAAAATTCCAAGGCCTAGCTAAGCTTATGGATGAAGAAAATTGTGACATACTAGGAATGAATCTCATTGGTATAAGTTCAGCAAACTTACATACAGAGGTAGTAGCAAAGGAGCAGCATGACAATCAGAAGGTGGCTGAGAATTTGTCTTCATGTGAGTGGTACTTAGATATTATTCATTTTTTGAAAAATTTAAAAGTTCCCCTTGAGCTTAGCATGACTCAAGCACGAGTTCTTAAGATTAATTCTGTTAAAATTTGCATAGTTAAAAATATTCTATATTGGAAAGAACCTTCTGGTATTTTTTTGAGATGTTTAGATAAAGAAGAGTCGGTTCAAGTCATGCATCAGTTCCATTCAAGCACATGTGGATTCCATCATTACTGAAAGACTACAACCCACAAGATTCTAAGGATTGGGTACTATTTCCTATTCTTTTCTATGATGTGTGTACCTTTGTGAAAGCTTGTGACAAATGCCAAAGATTCATAGGAAAGAAGCAGCTCAGATCTTTTCTCCTTAGACCTATTGTAGTGAATGGCCCTTTCCAGTAGTGGGGTCTTGATTTCATAGGTGATATTAATCCTTCATCAAGTGGTCAGCACAAGGGGATCCTACAATCCACTGATTATTTCACCAAGTGGATAGAGGTAGTCCCCATAAAGAATTCCACTCACCAAGTCATCATGAAGTTTCTATATGAAAACATATTTATGAGATTTGGCTGCCCAGAAAGGCTAGTGACTGATAATGAACCAGATTTTAAATCTAGTGCATTGGTTAACATGTGTGAGTCAATGGGAATTCAATTGGTGCATTATACTTCTTACTACCCTCAAGGAAATGGCCTTGCTGAGTCATCCAATAAGAGCCTAGTTAGAATCATTAGAAAACTATTGGAGAAGAATTAGAAGAGCTGGGATTCTAAGCTAAAGTTTTATCTTTGGGCTGACAGAGTGAATAACAAAAAATCCATAGGGACTTCTCCTTTCAAGTTGGTTTATGGTACTGATGCTATTTTCCCCATTCAACTGGTTCTACCAGTAGAAAAGTTATTTCAGGAGGAATAGGAAGAACCAAATGACATGGCAAGAAGAATGCTTGATTTGGTTGAGTTGCAGCAAGTTAGAGAACAATTGGTGGAGAAGTCAGAAGCTCACCAAAAGAAGATAAAAAGTATTTTTGACAAGAAGGAAAAGGTGGAAAATTTTCAGGTTGGATACTGGGTTATAAAATGGGATGTTGTCAGGAAATACAAGGGAAAGCATGGTAAATTTGATTCTCTATGGATAGGACCTTTTGTGATAACTCAAGTGCAACAGAAAAACACTTTCAAAATGCAAAATCTGGAAGGTGAGGAGATTTTTGATGGCCCGGTCAATGGGATATTTCTGAAACACTATTTCATCTAAGGCTTCAAATCCTTGTCATTGTAAAATATCATTTTTGTTTTTTTTTTCTTGCAAAATAACTCCATGCCCAATGGAACACTAGAAGATAGTTTTAATCTTTGTTTTTCAGGAAAGGATTTTGGTCTGGGGTTCTTGGAACCTCACAGGGAGGTTTCCATCCTCGAGTAGGAGCCAGATGTTATCTCCTCAATAAATTAGTCTTAAATAAATTAGACTTAGAAATTTTATTTTTTGTAGTGATAGGAAGTCAAGAAATATTTTTGAATATTTTGAGACTCATTGTGAGAGATTTGAGTATTTAATAAATTCTAAAAATATTTGAACTCTATTTTTCTAATAAAAAATCGAAGATCAGCTTTCAGTGGCTTAGGTGAACATGTCAATTGTTCATTAGCCACCAAAAATCCTAGCTTTTGGCAGCTTAAAAATAGAATTCAGGGCTACTTTAGCCACTAAAAGGGAAATGAAGTTAAAAAAGTTGGCGCATCCATCACACTCAGCAACTGTAAGCGTGAAAAGTGCCACCATCAAGCCATTAACCACCAAAAAGACAAGATCTGCAGTCAATCATGAGTTGGTAAGAGGGGTCCTTATGAGATTGAGGTTACCTATCTAAGCACCAAACCCTATCCTCCCTACACCTATCCCAGGTTTGTAACTTAACCACCACGAGCATTATGTTTCCTATTTGAATGATTACGTTCCCTGCACTAGCTAGTTGCGGGTCTCATCAAAATACAACGTCACCTTGCTCAAATTGTAATTTCCAGTTAGTCCCTCAAAATCAGTAGTCCCCTTTCCTTAATTCATTCCTTGTATGTGTCCTCACTGATCCAATATCCCTTGAATCCTGCATTGTAATTGTCTTCTCCAAGGTTCGAATTTCTAGTTTTGTAGGTGTAGAAGAACATTCCAGGAAATGAAGAGAGGAGGACCTTTCCTAAGAAAGGAACTAGGTGATATTGGCTACCTTGAATCACACCCAGAGGTATGTCAACTATTCAAAGACTTGGGCTACTATAGGTTCTGTGAAAATATTAAGGGATCTCATCAGCAAGTGGCAGAATCCTTTTCCCTCACCTTTGATGGCTCAAAAGCAATGATTGGTAGAGAAGAATTCTAGGTGGATGAAGCTCTGATAGCTGAAGTGAAAAATCTCCCAAGGACTGGGGAAATCTATTTTAAAACCACTATCACAAAGAATGTGCAATTCAGATCTTACCTGAAACCTGAGCACAAAATCATTGTATGGAAGAAGAGCACCCCTACATCTTGGCTTGAGGGAAAGTGGCAGCACCTGATGAAGGAAATTCTAGTATACATAACGTGTGAGGGTAGGTACAATAGGGTAATGATATACCATTTCAAGTTAATGAATCATTTCACTGGAAGGAGCCCCTTGAACCTGCCTTTTTAACTCTACAAAAGCCTAACTAAAATGGCCCATCAAGTTAGATCCAAGCCAACCAATATTGTAGGAAGATTATCCCACCATGGCTTGATCAATCTAGTTGTTCTTAAACTGCTGCAAATAAGGAATGTTTCCTGAACATACTTCCTATTTTGGAATGAGTTTGAGATAGAGTTACAGCTAGAGGACAAAAGGAAGTCTTCTTCAAAAAATTCCTCCACCCCTAGAAGTGGTAAGAGGAAGAGGAGGGCTATCTCTCCAATTCCAGCTCATCAAGCCTCTCCAGCTCCTAAGACTAAGAGGTTCAAAAGGAACCTAGATTTTAGTGAGAAGACAGAGAAAGAGGGGGCTTCAGCATAAGAGAAAAATGTCCTCAACCTACCTTGCTCTGATTCTGAGCATGAAGAAGAATAGGGAACTAACCTAGCAGATCTAGTTGTAGTAGGGCATGAGGATCTTCCCTCACCTACACCGAAGAAGGACCAAGGTGAACCAGTGGCAGAAGCTTCATCTAGCAAACCTAGATCCCAGAAAATCAATCAACTTCTAAGGCAGATGTACGAGCTAGAATGTTTGGAGAGAGAAATCAACAGAACCAATGGGAGGTTAACCAAAAGGAATGCCGAATTGTATGAATCCCTTCAGGAAATGAAAAAGAAGTATACCAAGATGGAGGAAAGTAATCTCAGGTTAAGGAAGGGAAACACTAGGCTCTACAAGAAAAGTAGGCTATCAAAGTTGTAAACAAGGAATTTAGGCCCTCAGCCTCAAGCACACCAGAAGCTAAAAACCCTAGCAGAGGTAGCAATGAGTCTTTTTGACCCAGAGATAGCCCTTGTTGTTGCTGCCATCCCAAACCATATACAAGTTGCAAAGACACTAAAGGGTCAACACTAAATCCTTAAAGCATTAGGGTAAAGTGTGATGATAATTTTAATTAAATTTTCAAATAGGATTTTTGGTGGCTTAGGAGAACACTGCATCTATTCATTAGCCACCAAAAACATAGCTTTCAACAGCTTATAGGCCCAGAGGTTTGCTTCCTTAGTCATTGAAAGTGGAGAACAGTGCAAAAAATCATATCTTTGCACAGAACCGACTTTTGCTGATCCAAACACTTCGTGGGTGATTTATAATGTTGGAAATTAATTAAAGGCGTCAGTATTTTTTCTCTATTTCAGTTTTGAAGGTGCCATCAAGGTGAATTAGGTCACATATCGTACCTACTTTGATAAAGGATGACTTTTCTACCAAATGGTAAAGTTGAATTCTAATTCATTGTCTACTATAGTTGTTAAAGAGTTCGAAGATCAAGAATATTTTTGGAGTTATGGAGATTGACAATCAAGATGGGATTTTTTCCTATTTTTAGAAAATAGTTATGACTGTCTATTTTTAGTAAATTCGATCTAGTTTTTCAGGATCTAGAATAAATTTTGTAAAGGCTATAAATCTTGTACTACTTTAGAAGAAAGGATTCAACTTCGAAGACTCTTAGACACCTTTTTGTATTTAAGCTTCTCATGTTCTTATCAATTAATGCAAGCTCTTTTGCCATTATATGTTCAGATTTCATCTTCTTTCTGTTCTATACTTGTGCTTGGATGTTCAATTTATGTTTATTCTATTTTCCTAATACAAGATAGATGTCATCCTATCTCTATGTGGATAATTGGAATTGCAAGTATATTTTCTTGTTATGATTAGCCATTCATATGTAAGTTCCTTATGTGTGAATCTCCCAGCATAGTGAGAATTATTCATCTATTCACCTTTGTTACAAACCCTATGAACATTGATAGTTAGAAGCCTTGTCTATTTGGTTGATTTTATGCATGTCTTGAGTGAGTGAGGTATTATTTGTCATATGAATTGATTCATTGATTAAACCATTACAAAAAATATTGAAGTTACCAGGCATCTTCGAGATGCAACCTAGAAGAGTTTCTTGGAGAGCTAACAGAAGTGACGGCCAAAAAAAATTACAGTCTTTAATCTTGGATAACTCAAGTGTCCAAGGCATCAGAGGAGATACCTAAAACATATACATATCAAAGTCATAAACAAAATAATATATGAGGATTCCATGTTCAATATAATGGAACACTAGCTCCTTTACAATATTTGATTACATCATATGATATGGGTAACAAGACCACATATATTACAAAGGTGGATCGAAGCCACAATGTACAATGATGATTCTTCAAAAACATGGAAGCTGTGTAGTTGAACATAACACATATTGCGCAACTTAGGTTATTGAGGTGAACCTAAGGTCTTCGTCGAAATCCAAAGGAACTAGTACAATCCCTACCATGTGAATATATGTGTTGAAGTTGAACATGGAAGGAACTCAACAGAATCCCAGACAATGAGTGACACTGACAACTGAAGAAAATGAGTTCACCAATAATGGTAGTGAATCCTAAGGTACCATCATCAAAACTTTAGGTCTTCGTCTTCAGGAAGTGCTGATGATAAATTGCGTTGTGATGAGGAAGGAAATGAATCATTCAACAGATCACAAGAGTGACTAGGAACTGAATACGGGAAGGTAGACACAAGTAATACTCAGATGGGACAAATCCTTAAATAGTGAGCAGGACACAAAGATGACCCAAGGCAGATTTTGACTTGCAGATAGAACAAATAGATGTATCTGATATGTAGGAGACATGATCAGATTCCCCATGTATAAAGGAAAAGTGGCAGAGTAAAAACTCGAAGTAATAGTTGATTCTTAATTCTTTAAGTTTTAGCGAGCATGACAAAGACATAAAGTACACCAGAATATTTTTCATGTTTGGGTCTAGAGCACGAAAAAGAGAAAACGAAGCTCATATCGACTGTTCCTTTTCCATAAGTTTAACCCCTTGGGTCCAAAAAAGTGATAAACCTATGTCTGAGGATACTCTTCTCAATTCCGAAGAAAAGAAAATGCTCATTTTTCGCAACTATTCCACATGGTCTGAAAAAGCGATAAACTACCACCAATGTGGATGCTCGTTCACTTATTATTAATGAGTCTGAATGAACAAGTTTACTCGGAAGTCAAGTCTATTTTGAGGAGTTATACCTGGGCCTAAAGAAACTCAATCAGGGTGGGGATCCTTATAAACAAAGACAACTCGCAAAAAGATGTAAAATGAAGGCTCATTTTGTCATGAAAAACTACTAAGTAGGCTCCTGCAAACCTACCACAATTGCGGCATGGGTAACAAAAAAAAGTAAAGTGTTCTAAACTAGTGTACCCATGAAAAGGAGGCCCTATCCATGGAGGAAAAATGATGTAGACGAGGTAAAAATGGTTAAACACCATAGGTCGTGGTCAAAGAGGTAATCATAGGGTTAAAAACTGGATAAGGTATAAATGCATAAGTACATATGGAGGACCAAATAATACCCTATATGAGTGGAAAACAACTTCTTAAAGATCTCGAACCTGTTGCATTGAGGAAAAATTCATGGTATTAGTTCATTTATAAAAAATAATTCTTAAACTATATAATTTAGGTTCAAAAGTTTGAAATTTTTCTATATATAGTTCAAAAACAAAAACAAAACATACCATTTGACAATTTTACCCAATTTGGCAAGTTTTCACCTCAAACTTGGATTGATCGGAGAGGACAAACTAGTTGACCAATTCAAAATCCGCAAGTGTTAGGTTGGTTGGCTTTCTCCTCTCCTTCATTTCATCCACTCTAAATTTCATTTCTGTGAAAAAACTTTAAGTTTTTTTGCCAGCCCTAAAAGGGTTACATAGTACATGTGGGTATGCTACTAAGACAATTGTGTATTTGGGTTCTATATGAGACTTGGTCGAGAGAAACCCACGTGTGACATGAGACATTCCTAAAGCACAGTTGCATGTTCTGTGCAACCTATAAAAGCTTACAACATGGCCAAAATTGAAAGAAATCAATGGGTTCTAATGGTTAATCATGGTCAATGGGAAGGTACAAAATGGTGCTAGAGTGGAGGGAATGAGAGCATGGATACATCGATAGATATGATCTAAGAGATTCCACAACTTTGCAAGATTTATGGAAAAGTGGTTTATTGAAGTTCTTATGTGCTTCCAACATGCGGGTCAATGTCTGTTTACTAGAACATCTGATCAGTTATTGGGATCACGACCTCTGTGCTTTTGATATTCAAGGGGAGATCTTGGAAGTCACAGTAGAAGACATGTACTTCATTACAGGGTTGTCCCGCAGAGGTGTGCCCGTGAACCTTGAGGGTATAGGTATGGGTGGTGACCATATGAGTGTCTAGGACTATGTTGACACGTACTTCCCACCAAGCACGCAGAAGAAGGGATCATGCATTCGTATTGTTCACATAACTAGATTTCCATTACAGGTAGTGGTAAGTACTATGGTGAGCGTTGCTAGATCATATTCATTGCATATATCTAATCGAATGTAGATGAGGATTGCAGTGGAGTGTGTTCATGGTACTGTGTTTGAGTGGTGCTTGAGTATGATCCTGATTATGAGGAAACACCTCTTTGACTGCAATAGAGGACACCAAATTTTTTTTGGATACTCAAGCATATTGGTGGTGTTCTTCTTTGAGATATTCTTGCTATCAGCCCCACATTAGCACTACCAACATTTTCTCCTCGCCAGCCTAGACTGACCAGGTGGGGAGAGGTATTCCTCCATCAAGGTGGCAAAGGATCGGTCAGAGTGTCTATGATGATGACTTTTATATATGATGGTAGCAGAAATTTTCAGCTCTCGAGCAGTTCCCATACTTCAGATTGGATTTCCAAGGAGACAACAATATTTTCCTCCCACCAGGGGGGGCATGGGGAGAGCTAGGTATTTTTATTTTTATGTTTTTTTACTTTTATGAATTTTAATCATAAAATTTATACATATGTATAAAAGTTTTAATCCATTTCAAATGTTTTTGAAATGCAGATATTGGACTTGTACACCCTGATGGGCACCCTAGGATGTTTGTGTGGCCCGTACAGGGTGGGGACCAAGGTATACTCAGATTTCTTGAGGAAAAGTTGTCTAATATTACCTAGGGATTCCCCACCATATGAATTGAGTGCATTCATGTTGTCATGTAAGAGTTTGTAGTAGGAATTCCACCTATCTGGATACGCCTACTGAGGAGGGTAGCTAGGGCCGTTGTTTTTTATAGGGAGGTCGAAGAGGCTGCTGTAGCTAATGATGCTAAGGACCAGGCCTAGATCTATAGGGATTTTTATGGATTACGGTCCTATTTTTTGTATATTTATATAGTTCTGACTGGATATTTGGATCAAAACTCAAACTATCTATGGACATACTTTACACACACACACACACACATATATATATATTTCTTGGTTTTTTACATGTGTTCCAAATGTATCTGTTATATATATTTTAAAAAATATGTGTTAAGATCCAATCTAGAATGTAGTTCACATATGCATCAGTTATTGTATTTTCATTTCTTGGAATGTGATTAAATGAAATATAATCAAAATTTCTTTCAAGTATCTAACCTACAAAAACTGATGTAACAAGGTAGGGTTTTGCACCTGATAAGCTCCATTGAGTTGGGAAACCACAAGTTGAGAGTCATGTCTGACCTCTAACTGGGTGATGCCACATGACAAGGAATCCCATAAAAACTCAATAATAGCCCTGTACTTGGCCACATTATTAGTAGCAGGACCTAATAAATCACCCCTAGAGGAAACTAGTTGTCTTAAGCGTGAATAGATGACCCATGCAGCTGAAGCCAGGTTACAAGTATGAAAACTAGCACCATCCGCAAAACCTATGAACCACTTAGCTGACATCTGTTGAAACCAACTTATGGTATAAGAAACACTAACCAACTAAATATTGTACATACAAATACATACAATAAAATACAAGAATAAGAACTAAGCTTAGGCATAGTACTTCTTCAGTTAGAGCCCATTTCTAAGCTTAGAAAACTTATTTCCATAAAAGTTAGTTAATTCATATGCTCCTTTTTTCAAGAGCTTTGACACAATGTAGGGACTTAACCACATGGATTTGAATTTTCCTTCCCTAGGGGTTCTTTTTCCTGATCCCGGAGCTAAAAAAGCTCCCCTTCAGAGAAAATTCAAGGCTTTAAAACTTTGTCATATTGGTTTTTAACCCTATTTTTATGAGCTTCGTTTGCCTTCAACACATCTCTGCATCGTTCATCTAGATTTTCCAAATGTAGCAAACGTTCTTCTAATTTTGTGGTGTCAAGGAGTACATGAATGGCTATCCTAAGTGATGGAATTTGTCATTCAATTGGAGTGATTGCTTTCACCCTATAAATGAGTTGGAAAGGTCAAAACCCCGTGGCAGTATTGACATTAGTCCGGTATGCCCAAAGTGCAGGATATAGCATAATGTGCCAATTTGACCGGCTTGTGTTGATGGTACGCTTGAGAATGGTATTCAAGGTCTTATTGACTTCCTCTACTTTACCATTCGCTTTTGGGTAGAAGGAAGATGAGTGATATTGCTTGGAGCCTAGCATAGTAGTCAATACGATCATTGTGCTTGTAGTATGGATTTCACCCTAGCTATGAGTAGAAACAACTACCTTCCGTCTATAGGACGGAAGGATAGGGTCTCTGTGGATAGAAGAGGAACTTCCAAGAAAGGGTTAGTGAACCATACAAAGCCATACAAGAAACCTGTTACAAAAATGAAAAGATAACAACAAGCAATTAATGGAGAACTTGCAATGGAAATGTTAGCAAAACACTAAACTAATAAAAAGAAATACGCATTATACCTTCTGGTTTTTTGATGAAATACGCCACCATGCCCTAGTTGGGAGCTACCTCTCTATGGAATGGTGATTGGTTAATGGAGTAAAGTAGCAAATGGAGGAGATGGGTGAATGGATTAAGAGATGTGGGTCTCAAGGCACTCACACAGGTAGAGTAATGGTAGGTAGAGAAGTAATGTTATGAGAGTGACCCCCACCCTTGTATTTATAGATTTTTTCTTAGGTTTTAGGGTTTTAAGCCCTTGGTCAAGGCTTTAGCCCCTTTTTTGGGCTTTAAGACCCTTTCTCCCATTTCTTAGCTCCTTTGGGGGTTTTAAGCTCATTTGAGGGGTTTTAGCCCCTTTTTGGGGGGTTTTATCCCCTATGAGAGCTATTTTGGCTCTTTTTAGGGGTTTTAAAGCCCTTTTTGTGTTTTTTGAGCCTTTGCAAGGGTGTGGGGGTAAAATGAGGGAAATGAGATGGATGTATTTGTGGTTTACATCATGTAGATATAATCATGTATTTTTTGGGGTTAATAGATTGCCCCCTGATGTGTTAGGGTAGGAGATCATCGTATGGCTAACGAACATCATAGGATTTTCTGGGGAGAGGTGGTGCTTCCTGGGCCGAGGCATGGTAGCTTTTGTTTTTTGTATTAATATGGTTCCCAACAATGGGTGAGATACACATAATGTGTGACATGTATATGAACAAGGAAAGCATCCCATGATCGTAACGATTTCAAAATAATAATGTGATCTAAGTTATAAAATTCAAGAGTCGATCATGTAAAACTGTTGTTACATAGTGGTTGCCTCAATAAGAGGTTGAATAGAATATTGATCTGAAGAACTGCTACATTGGACCCATGGAATTCTCATGGAATTCTATATCTTCATGACTAATGGTCTGCTAGATATGGAAGGGTACATGGCTGTAGGGACTCACTGACAAAGAGTCAGAGTCTCTGTGGTACAATATGTCGCATCAATCATGAAATCTATACCGAAGCACTTCGTTGGGGCTTCTGAACACTGTCTTCAGCGCAACCCAAAAATCACAAGGGACATGAAACTATTTGGGTCCCTCAATAGACTCATCAATGTGATAGAGTCAGGTGACATCCGGGGTCTTCAACAAAATATTGCATGAACTGATACCCTATATGAATATCAATGGTGCGATGTTGTAGCTGGAGTCGAGCACGTGAGAAATAACCACCTCTAGAAGCATTAAGGACTCCTCTGAAGTGGTCCAAGAAACTCATCAATGAGATTAACAAAACTAGGATACCGGGACCTTTGGGTCTATCTTATGGAATGTATGTGTTGTTGTCAACAGAGGGAGACCTGCAACTGACCAAGGAAAATAGTGTTTCCTTGGCTAGAAGCGTGAGGGAGATAAACGAAAGATGTGAGACAATATGAGGACTGACCCACTAAATGGTGTGGGGTTGTGTAACAGGGGCAGGGGGAGTGTAGTGGACTCAAACTTCCTTTGTTCAGAGTATAATGGTAGGGATGACTAGGAAGCAAATGAAACTGACTCGTGGGAAAGGGATCATAATTGTAATACCGGGGAGGTAAGTGCAGATGGGAAATACTTGGTGGAGGTAGACACTTTTGTTATTGATGGGATCCAAGGAAGGCACATCGTGAAATAATCTGAACAAAGGTGACCCAAAATGGGAATACTTTCGAACTGTTATATGTGGGGTGGTGTCTAACGACACCATTATGGTACAATCTCGTGGACTTTTAGCGAGCCCAATAAAGTAAATGCTCGATGCTGCTTTCAATTTTAGAGAGTATGAAACCATGAAGAATACTCCAATATGGGATTTTTTTCGTTGATAGTCTCCTGTGCCCAAAAAAGGTTGAAAGTGTGCACCAGAGAGCTCACCCATCCTTTAGGGGATGAGAGACTTATTTACCATTGGTAGTCCAATTAGGCCAGAAAAGGTTCAACCTATACTGACTGGACAGTCATTCAGATAATTTTAGAAGGATGAATGAGACCAAGTTTTCTCGACGATCTTTTATTGATGAGAAGGCTGGAAAAGAGCTTAACGAAAACGCATGGTGATATTTTTTGTAAAGTTCGGCCCCTCTTCTTGAGAAAGCATAAAAGGATGCAGAGGGGAATGGTCTTGGATTGAAAGTGCCAAGGTGGTCCTTTTAATATGGTAGTCTACATAGTCTGCAAAAGGATATAAACGAGACAATCTAGACACCCTTTCCTATACTTTAATGAGTGGGAAAGGAAGCAGCGACGCTCGACAATATTTTCATTTTTTTAGGAGTCAGAAAAAAAGATTAGCGAAAACTCTAGTATGTTCAACCGATTGAGGGGGAACTGAAGGTTCCACTCTCTCAGGAATATGGACAGTGGTACAAAGGTCAGCCGTGTAGTATGGATGGATCAGGTGGCTCTTGGACATACCAATACATGCATGGGATAGATCATGGCAGAGGCATGCAAATCAGTGCGGAAAAGGCACGTAGACCGAGGTGGATCTTGGACAGAGGTCAAGAGAGTCTTGTGTGAGTTGTGGTGGATGGACTGGACTACATATGATGTGAGTGCAAGTCCAGAGGCACTTATGTGCCAAATGCATGTGAAATGATGTGCCTTCTGGGAGATGGTATGGAATCCTACATAAGTTGTGATGGTGTAGGAACAGGTCCGGGGGGCAGTATGGTCAACAAGGATGTATGCCCCTTTTCTAAGGAAATAGTGGACAACATATGGGTCATTCCACATTGACTCAAACTTTCCTTTTCCTAACTTATCATTGGGTTGGTCATAAACCAGAACCATATCGCCTTCAATAAAGGTGTGAGGGTGGACATGGGAGTCATAATAGGATTTTGACCGTGTTTTTGTTGCTTCAATGGATTGGAGGGTAGCCTGATGGTCTTCTATGGTTTTCTCAAGTTGGAGGAGTCATTATTCCAAAGGTGAAGTATCAAGGAGGAGTTCTACAGTGAGGCAAAGAGATGGGATTTGGCACTCTATAGGGAGCACTGATTCAACGCCGTGTACTAGATAGAAAGGGGTGAAACTAGTTGAAGTTTTTGCATATGTGTGATAAGCCCATAGGGTGGAAAACAACATGTGGTGCCAATTGGTTTTATGGTTTCCTACCATCCTTTGGAGCATTGTTTTGATGATTTTGTTGATTGCTTCAACCTGGAAATTTCCTTGGGGGTAGTAGGAAGATGAGGGCTAGTGTTCGAATTTTGACATGGTTGAAAGCTCAGTCCAAATAGTGTCTTCAAAATGTTTACCATGGTATGAGACCAACTATTTGGGAACACCAAATTGAAAAATGACGTGGTTAAAGAAGAAAAGTTTCGTTGTTTCACTTTTGCAATCGAACATGGGCATGGCCTCGACCCACTTAGTGAAGTAATCAACTACCATAATGATATATTTATGACTATTGATCGAGGTAGGGTTGATTGTCATGAAGTTGATTTCCCATTTGCAGGAGGGACCGACTGTGCCTACTAGGTGTAATGGTGTAGGGGGGGCTCTTGCCTTTGGGGAAAATAGATGACAGTTGCAATAGTGTTTGACTGCTTCTACGTAATCAGCAAAGATGGAAGGCCAAAAGAAGCCGACACATATAATATTCTGGGTAGTTATCAAACTTGAAAGATGGCCACCGCAAGATCCACTATGATAGTCGTTAAGGACTATCTTGGCTTCTTCATGGGTGAGGCAACAATGTAAGATGGTATGAATGCCTCGAAGATATAAAATATCTCCAATCAGAAGATGGCAAGAGGCTTGATGTTAGATGCGTCACCTTTCTTCGTGGTTTAAGTGGGTTGTGAACTTTTTTGTACATAAATATATAAGTATTCCCCATACCATGGATCTTTCATGGATATGACAAATAGGAAATCATTGGGGAGGTCATCCTTGGGTGGTGGTGACATGGTTAATGGGGCTAGATCTATCACGAGTGTGGCTAGCACTAGTGCCTTTGTGCTTTTCGGTGGAGCAAACTCCAAGTCGAATTCTTGGAGGACGACTACCCACTTGGCCGTGGGTCCTTGTAGAAGGTGATGGCTTAAGAGGTACTGCATTGGTTTGGAATCAACCACTACTCGGGTATGGTTTGCAATGATGTAGTGGCACAACTTTTGGGCCAAGAAAACAACAATGAGGGATAGTTTCTCCTTGGGTGGATATCACAGTGGGGGACCTGTTAGCTTCTGGATAACGTAATAAATTATGTGCTCTTAACGAGCATCATCTTCCTGGACCAAGACTCCGGCAATGGCATGTTCTGAGGCTGACACATAAAGAATGAAGTCTTGGGTGAAGTCTGGTTTCGAAAGCAATGGTGCGGAAGCCAGGGCTTGTTTGAGCTCTTCAAATGATTCCTGTGCTTGTTGATCCCAAACAAAGGGGATTTTGGTGTGGAGCAGGCATACGAATCAGTGGGATTTCATTGCATACCCTAGTAAAAAGTGGGGAAGGAAGTTGGTCTTGCCTTGGAGGCTTTGTAGTTGGTGCATACTTTGTGGTATAGGGAGATCAAGGATAGCTTGAACTTTGAGAGGGTCAACCATTGTCCCTTTGTGGGATACGATGAAGCCAAGCAGATGGCCTACTGGGACACAAAGAACACACTTTAGGGGATTCAAGTGAATATTGTACTTACGGCATCACAAAAATACTTTCCATAAGTCATCTATATGTTGTGCTCATTTTCATGATTGAGTAGTAAGATCGTCTAGGTAGACCAATATGATGTGAATTAGGTCATGGAAACAATACGTCATGGTGCGCTAAAAGGTGGCTCCAACATTCTTTAGACCAAAGGGAATTACTCGATATGCGAATGTGCCCCATGGGGTTGTGAATGCAGCCTTGTAATGATCTTCATTATGGATTGGAATTTTGTTATATCTAGAAAATTCATCCATGAAGGAAAAGACCTCATGTTCAGTGCACACATCGATGAGCTGATTGATGAAGGGCATTGGGGAGTTGTCTTTGGGACATGCCCATTTTAGATCACAGAAGTTTGTGCAAACACAGATGGTAACCTATTTTTTATTCACGGGAATAGGATTTGAAACCCATGTGGTGTAGGCGATGGGGTAAATGAATCTGACTATGCACATATTTTCAATTTCGGCTTTGACCATGGCATCTTTGGAGGGATGGATTGGCCATTGCTTTTGGTGCATAGGGACCACATCAGACCATGCGTCGATGTGATGCTCCACAATGGATGGATCCAAACCAGGAATTTCAGTGTAGGAAAAGGAAAAGATGTCACGGAATTCTTGGAAGAGCGCTTGGTAGGAAGAGACTTCTTCTAAGGGGCAGGATTCCCCAAGCATGATTTCTTCAACAATCTCAGGATTGGTTGAGATGTTGATTTTAATGGTTGGTGAAATGTTGGCCATGTTCCCTTCTTTGAAGGAATCTCATGCCAGAATGAGATTTCTAAACCAGTCGAATTTCCCATGAATGAAATCCTTTGTTTCAACAAAAAACTGGTTAGACTGCAACACAAGTTCTTTGGGAAGGAAGAATGAGCGGTGGTGCATGTCATCCCAAGGGTATTCCAAAGCAGTTAAGGCTTCAAGTATCTCCTCATCGTTGCGAAAGAAACGATGAGATAGATCTGATGGACTGTTGGTGATCGCAGAGATAAGAGGGTCTGTGGAACTAGACATCATGTAAATGGACATGGTGTCTAAAGAAGGAGGTGGGGGGTGGGCCTCTTTTATCAGAGTGATCTCAGATTCAAAATCATGTTGTCAAAGGTTGGCTAGGGCCATTCGAAACTCGGACAATTCCTAGCAGTGGTGAGAATAATGTCCATACAATCCGCAAAGGGCACAAGCATGGTTTGTTCTCAACAACTTGTTTTTTATTATTGGCCCACTCAATAGTTCAACCATGGGGATGTTTTTAGTTGTATCCATGGCATTCAAATGTGCACGGCTCATGGGAATATTAGGGAATTTTTGAGTTGCATGGCCCTATTCATTGCACATGATGCAAGGCAGGATGTGCTAGGGTTCATTTGGTACTTTCACTTTTTTCCCCTAGCCCTTTTTGGGTGAGGCGGTGTGGGTGTGGGTGCAGCGGTTGGATTTTGTAGGCCAGGTGGAGGATGAGATTCGATTGCAATGGGTTGAATGTTGGTTAACACAACTTGGGGCATCAGAGGTTGGGCCGGTGGATCGAGATACCACATGAAAATCCCCAATGTGAAGTTGGGTAAGTTTAAAGTAGCCATTAATGGCTTACTCATGACACCAGGCCGGGAAAATAGGAAGGGAATTGTGTGGAATGGGGAGGAGCCCAAGTAACTCCCTGATGGATGCCTGTGGGGATGGGGTTATGGTTGTGGCTGTGAATGATGTTGCAATTGTGGCTAATGGTGCGGTTGTTGTTGGGGATGCAGCTACAGTTGATTTTTAGGTGCAGTAATGCTGAATGAGAGCATGCACAAATTTGAAGTCTCATTTGGTGTTAGTGGTGGTGACATGAAAGGGAAGGAGGTCATCATGGTGGTGTAAGAAAACAACCCAGGTCCCACATTCAATAATGGGGAGGAGAGTATGTATTTGATGATAGTGTTGACCATAGGGATAACATTGGCTGGTGCTGTTAGCCCTTGCGGATCGTGATAAGTTAATTGGTCAACCATCACGATTTTCCCGTCATGAGGGAACATCATGAGATGGAAAACAGTTGATGCTACGGCTCTCATGGCATACATATAACTTCTTATGAGGAGAAGGTTATAGTCCAATTGAGCATTGACAACCTCTATGTCAATCGGTACTGTTTTCTCGGCTTATGTGGTGGGAACATGTGGGAGGATACCTTGGGATTTATTGGAGTGGATGGTTACAGAACTAAGGACCCACGTTTCTGTGAAACTAAGGTTGACATGACACATGTGGATTCCCTCTCATTGACGATGCACCGGTGCATGACCAAATTTCAAATAGATGCATGGATTTGGAAGGAAATGGTTGATGGAATTCGTGGTTCTCCATTATTTGTGTTGAACATGATCAACTTGGAGTCAGAGGGATCTATAACACCAAGGGTAACTAGTAAGGCCTTCCCCTATGTTGGGCAGGTTTCAAGTACCTCAAGGGTGGACATAGCTGTAGGTGTTTGGACCAAGTCATCCATGATGTTGTAGCTCACAACAACTCTAGCCATGGCATTGTTGGAAACCCGCCGTATGGGGGCATGGCAGAAAAGGGGGTAAGTGAAGAGGTGTACTGGTTGTTTTGGACGTGGATTTTGCTGATGGGCCAGTGGGTTCGGTGTTGCCTCCATAGTGATTTTACCTAGTTTGTAAATTGACCTCTTCAGTTATCAAGGCTAGTAGGTGGTGAACACCTGTTTGTGCTATCGGAGGTGCAGCTAGGTCAGTGGGATTGGGTTGGGGGGTAGATGTGGTTGCTACCAGTCCTTGGACTAGTAATGGGTTTTGGAGCACCATAGGAGGAGGTCCTGGTGGTGTCGGGTTGGGTTGAGTTGGGGCTGTTGTATTGGTAGCATGTTGAACTTCATTCTGATTGGCCTGCTTATCATTACCCATGAAGGGGAATTCATGTGTATAGTTCTTGTAGACCTCACATAGTTTGCATGATTGGTTCGTGCGTAACAAAGTGTTATGGCTAGGTGGGTTTGGTTGCTGGGGATTTTGAGCTGGCCATTTTTCCCCAATGTTGTTGGGAGGATTTGGTTATTGAACGCCTTCTTGTGGTTGGTTATTGCCTTGATTCATGGCTCGGTTGTTTTTGGCTTTCCCTTGTTAGTTATTGGGGGCTAGTTAGTTGGGACGGTTTTTCTATGCAAACACTTGTCCCAAAGGTGTTGGCGGAGCTGGGGTAGGGGCTTGAGCAGCTTGCACTGGTGGTGTATAGTAGACTTGGGGGTCTGGGGGTTCTAGAAATGTGGGCATCTATCCTCATATTGTTGTGCCGAAAAACTAGGTGCATGGTTCTGCTGCTGTGGTGCAAGTTTTGCATAGGAGTTTGTAGCTACAGACTGGGACATCATTATTGCATAGTTAGGAGCCTTGTTTGGCTAGGGAACACTAGGGGTGTGTTGATGCCTGGAAATTTGCAGGCAACAATAGAAAGGGATTCTCCCCAGTCAATGTTCCCAACTAGCCCGTGACTATTTGATGTAGGGAATCCATCTGGTTTGCGGTCCGGCTACCATGGGTCAAATAACAAAAGTGTTTACCGGTTGCGGGCCGGTCCACCGTGTATGTTTTTTGTATTTTTTTGACTTAATGTATGATATGCATGTGCCTAATTAACAATGCAGGGTGATAAATATGCAAAGAGTAGTCACAATGTGATGAGCAGGTTCTTACCTCTCGTCTTAGAACTCACAAGCATCTAAATCATATATGCAAGAAAATAAATACTAACTAAACTATCTCTAGAGAGATGGATATTAATTCATGAGTAATGCATCACTGTCCATGTGTTATGGAAAATCACAGATAGCAGTTCTTATAACCAAACATATGAACATGAATAAAAGTATACATGATAAGATAGCTAATCAACAGTTAAAACTCCCATTACTCATAGTGGAAAAAACATCATAAATGTACTGAAGAACATTCAGACAATAACATAGGTTCAGGAAGTTAGAATGCTCTTACAGCTAATGAGACACAGTTGAAAACGAAATAGTTCACATTCAACATTGCTCATTTAATCACATTGATACATTCCACATAGCACTTTCTCCAACAGCCAAAATTTGCAGTCCCTGGTTTGTAAAACGAAATAGTTCCTCTTACAAGCAATAACTTACAAGTTTTTTGAGAGGGAAAAAGCCCTCGTAAGTTCTAACTTTCAAATATTTAAACTACAATAGCAGATCATTTGTACTGCCCCCAAACGTGTGACCTTTCGGTCTCTTCCAACGTTTCGAATCCTTTCTCTTTATCTTTCTGTATGTATTCATGATCTGACTATTAACGGACAGATCTTTCGGGTCTGTGCCTTTGTCACTATTCATTTTGTCTTTTCCTTTGCTTGTCCTCCTTGCGACCCTACCGGTTTTAGTTTGATCTTTGTCAAAACTGTCAAGCTATGCCTTCGATCCATGGTCACCTCAACAGTCCCTTGAGTCCACCTGCGATCAATCAATGTGCATCATTCATTGGGATTGCATTTTAAACAAAATGTTAAATTCTATCAATCAAACGGCTGCTCAACAAGAAAGATCATGCATTGCATTACTGCTAACACGGCAGGGTAGACCTACCCATAGCCTCATAGTCGGGCTTTAACAAGTGATGGACGTTGCGAAACACTTAAGCACATCAGAGTCGGAAGAGTTAAGACCTAAGCTGAAGGTGGGAAAACTTCAAATTGGAATTCAAAAAGACAATGACATCAGAATCCAAGTGCTTCGCACAGCCGCGACGGTGGAAAATAAAAAGACTACGGACAGGCGACCGGCATCGGTGGCGAAGCGCTTTTCGTTTCGGGTAGCTATTTGGTTTGGGAGACACAACGGTGGAAGAAAAAAAGTTATAAACATGTGATTAGAAGGCTGACACGCATCGGCGAGCAGGGCACTTACACATCGGGTGTTTAGCCGATTTGGGAGCCGCAACGGCGAAAGAAAAATAGACAAGAGCCTCCGATCAAACCGAGAAATACAAGTGCTAAGTGATAAAAAAAAATTAAAATTTGGCAACGAGTGAAACTGTTTCACCTTCGAAACAATTTTTTTCAAAGAAAACTTGACCCAACTCATCTCTGACTAACAAGAACCAAAATTCAACATCTGTGACCCGCAACGATTTCCAACACAAACAATTTCTGAAACAAGACGAGAGTTCCTCTCTGAAGATCATCTAAAATTAAAGCAAGACCAAAAAGGTTCAAGGATCCAACGATTAAAAACAACGCTAAATCATGAGGGAGGGACCAAAATTTAAGAAATTTGGGGGAAAAAATTGTTGCAGCTGCAACAATTGGTGACTACCTGGTGAACCTAGATCTCTGGACAATCTCTTCCTTAAGTAACAGACTGTTTAACAATAAAACCAACATGTTGAATTCTTCTAGATGTATGGATTTCCCAAATGGCAGATATATGTACATTTAATCATTGAGGGTAGTCCAATTTAGGAAAATGGAAACCAAGATTTCAAAGTCAATATAACTCTTTCGAGGCCAGGAATATGAGTTTTATTTTTTCCTCTGTCTTTGGGTAGCTTCTAGCGTGGACACCACAGGATCGTAACATACGGTAAACAGAAATATTCATTTGTTCCTCATTCCCATGCCATTTTGCACCCTTTTTGTGCTCTTGGACTTTTTTGTCCTTTTGAGTCTTCCTCATGCCTTTCTTTCTGAATTTTTCATTCAGGCTCCTCTATCCATAGTGTCCTTTTGTGTGAGAGATGTATGTAATTTTCAGCTCACGGACAGAGAAGAACTTTTGGAAATTTTATACGCATATGATTTAGTACTTTGTTTTGATACATATTGATTTCTTAGGAGTTTTGACTCTTATTAGCCTTTTGGCTTTCAATTCTTGGCATGGGATCATTTATATATAATATATTGTTTACCTTGCTTTCTTTCCATGGGTCTTTTGCTGTCACCCCCTAGGACATTTTTAAGTGTGAGATGGATGGATTCTCGAAATAGTATTCCATACCTTTTAATCTTGAGCTACTTTACAGGGATTAAGAGGGACTTCAATGCGTACATAGCCATTTAGGAAAACTGCTAAACTAGAAGAAATTCTATCAGATAAAACCATAATACACAGTCTTATAATCAAGGATTTTAATTAGTCCAGAATTATAATGCTCTCCATGCAACCAAAGCTTGCTTCCTTTTATTGAAATCAAACAAAAAATTTAAACTAAAACAAAACTAAACTTCATGACTCAAAGACTCAAAATATGGCCAAGCCAGATTATTTATATACAAGATAGAAGAAGAAGACAAATGAAACTCAGGAAAAATAAGGCTTGAGAACCAAACCATTTACTGATAAGTTCTCTTCCCACCCTTGCAGATATTGTAACTTATAAGTGGAAGGGCCAAGTTTCACCGCAATTTGGAAAGGACTTACCCACAACTGCTGGAACTTAGTGTGTTTTCCTTTCTCATCATGTGGGTGATCCCACTTGAGAACCAAATCTCCAACCTCAAAGTTTTTTGTTCCTGCCTTATGTTTGTTGAACCATCTCTTTATGACCTCTTGTTGTTGCTTAAAGTGCTCTCTGGCTTTAGATCAAGCCTCTTCTGCTTTCAGGAGATTATATATCCTTATTTGCAAAACTTCATCATCCAACCCTCTGGACTCTTGAACCATTATGGAAGAGGGTAGCATGATATTGGGGGGGAGAATGGATTCTTTACCATACACAAGGGTATATGGAGACACTCCTATCGAAGACTTGGGGGTGACTCTATCGACCCAAAGGGATTTTGGTAGCGCTGAGTGCCAAATCCTCTGGTTTTCTATCACAGTCTTCTTCAAAATTCTAATCATATTTTTGTTAGTAGACTCAGCCAGGCCATTTCCTTATGGATAGTAATTAGCAGAATAATGCAACTTTATTCCTTTCTCATGAGTGAAAGCAGTTAATTTAATAGATGAAAAGTAAGTAGCATTATCAAAGACTAAAGAAACTGGAACTCCAAACCTGGTCATAATATGGTCCTGCAGGAAGCTGATGACTGCGTCCTCATTTATTTTGCGCAGCGAGATGGATTCAACCCAGCGAGTGAAGTAATCGATAGTGGTTAGAATGTACTTGTGTTGTAAGGAAGAGTTCGGCTTTATCTCCGCAATAATATCCAACCCCCATTGCTCGAATGGTTCCGAGATCATTACAGGCTTCAATGGTGCGGCCGCTTTAGATTGTCTTCCACTACACCTTTGACAAATGTCACATTTCCTGACATGGGCGTGTTCATATTTAAAAAGCGTGGGCCAATAGTAACCGGCTCTGAGAATTTTGTGAGCTATAGTATCTCCTAAAAAATGCCCTCCAGCAGGCCTGTAATGTAACTGTGTCATTACTTTCATGGCATCTTCTTTCTCTAAGCATCTAAGAAGAACCCCGTCGTAATTTTTTCTGAATAATACTCCTTCAACAATTTGATAGGAGGTTGATTTGAGATGTAGCACTCTTCTTTGCTTAGAATTCCAATGTTCTGGCAACAATCCTATCTGCAGGTAATGCACGAGGTCTCTATACCAAGATTCGGGAGCTGTAAACAAAGGACATACATCCATCAAATGTAATTCAGCCTCATCTTCCTAGGCGTGTTCTTCATTGTTCCCATTTTCAGCCATTAGTTTGCACAACCCTTTCCCTTTAACTATAGAAGCTGGCTTGAATTCAAGGTCATACTCTTGAAGGGTTTTTACCCAATTTCCCCTTCTTTCTCCTAACTCCTTCTGTACAAAAAGGGACCTCACAGCTGGGTATGGGACGATCACCTTGGTTCGATTTTTTAATATGTAGGGCCTGAATTGTTTCATTGCTTTGAATACTACATAAGCTTGTTTATCGATAGCTAGGTAATTTAATTTGGCCCCTTGTAGACCAGTGCTCATGAAAGATATTGGGAATTCATCCCCCCCCTATCTTCTTTTTTATCAAGCACAGCTGCTAGCGAATCATCGGATGCAAAAGTATATAGAATAAAATCTTTATCGAAATCTGGGATTTTTAGGGAGGGTGCATGTGCAACAGCATTTTTAATCTTGCTGAATGCATTCTTCTCAATGTCAGTCCATTTGAATTGTGCATTTTGCTTCACCATTTGCTACAGCAGTTTGACAATCTGGGTGAAATTTGGCACAAATATTCGTATGAAGTTTATGGTTCCCATGAAAGATTGCATCCCATTTTTATTATGGGGAAACGAGATCTATTCAATGGCCTTGATTCTTTCCGGATCAATAGAGATCCCCTTCTTTGAAACTACATGACCCAACAATTTACCCTTTGTAATAGCGAACACACACTTCTTGGGATTGAGTGAGATGCCATATTTCTGATAGAGTTAGAAAATCTTCCTTAAATGAAACACGTTCTCTTCTCTCCTATTTGAGAATATCGTAATATCATCAAGGTACACTACAGCACTACGACTAATCAGTCCGCGGAAAGCTATGTCCATAGCCCTCTGGAATGTGGCTCTAGCATTGATAAGCCCAAAGGGAATTCTTCTGTAAGCAAAGGTTCCCCATATGGTCCTGAATGTTGTCTTCAATCTATCTTCTTCGGCTACTAATACTTGATTGTAGCCGGAAAAACCATCTAATAACGAGAATAGTTCAGAACCTGAGACCATTTGTAGTAGTTGCTCCATGGGTGGCACATGATAGTTATCTTTATCTGAAGCATGGTTTAGATTCCTGAAATCCATGCATAGTCTGATTTCTCCAAAAATTTCCTCACTGGAACCAGATTTGAGACCCATTTAGAGTGTCTGACCTTAAAAATGATTCTAGCATCCAATAATTTCTTAACTTCACTCTGGATCAGAGGTTCCAATTTGGGGTGCATTTTCCTTAAGGGTTGCTGATAAGGTTTGACACCAGCTTTGATTGGGATAACATGTTGGATGATGCTGGTGTCATATGTCTTTAAATCTATGTAAGTCCAGGTGAACACATCTTTATATTGATTAAAAAGACTGATGAACTTATCTCTTTCTGCTGGTGAACAACATTTGCCAAGATTCACATATTTAGGATTTGTCTCAGTCCCTAAATTTATCAACTCGTACTGTAGAGATGAGCTGTGAGTCTTCATGTTTGCCGGTATTCTGAACTTTTCATTTAAATCGAACATTCTTTCTAAGGTTCTGACTCCTTTAGGGATGAAATTATCATACTTCAGCTCGGCCTGATGTTCTTCATCATCTATAATTGCTCCTTTAAATACCTCGACATTGGTTAAGCATTCTATGATCTGTTGATCATCGTCGAAAAATCGTAAGTTGGTAATCATATCAAGGACCGAGGGCCTAAAAAGAAATTCAACAGAGCATCGATTATTAGTAGGCACAAGCCTAGCAGCTGATGTGGCTAACAAGTCAGTCGCTGCATTTTTAAGTCTTGGAATTGAAATAATATTAAATGCGTTAAAACATTTGAGTAGGTCCCATACCTCATTTTGATAAGCCTTTAAGTGAGGAGAAACACAATGTATTTGATTCCGGATCTATTTAACAATTATTTCAGAATCTCCAAAAACTTTTAGATTAATTACCTTTAATTTGATCGCTTTCCTTAAACCCTGCACCAGCGCTTCATACTCAGCCGTGTTATTTGTACATTCAAACTCTAATCTACATGAAAGAAAATGTTTATTATTCTTTGGGTCGATCAAGACACAACCGACCCCTGACCCTTCTAACGTCTTAGAGACATCAAAAAACAATGTCCAGAATTCGCTAACTATTGCATGAGAATCTACTCCTACCGCTAAGTCTACTATTTTACAGTCGATTTCATCAGCCTCTGAGAATCGAAGGAGATCAGGCTGTGTGTCTAACATGTTGTTGGTTTCTTCTGCTTGGTAATTTCCTAGTTCCAACTCAATAAAATAATTTCCCAACACAGGATCCACTGGTTCATTCTTTTCCTCAAGTCAAGTAACGTTGTATTTCATGTGAGGTTCCCTCAAAATTTTAATTTGGTTCAGGCTTCCTTTATACGGAAACCACATATGCGACCAATCCAAGGAAAAATATCCATTTAGTTTTGCTAACCAGTCTCTGCTAAGGACAAGCCTATAAGCATCTGGTATATCGGCCACCACGATATTAATGACTTGGCATACTTTATCATTTGATGACAGGCGTACTAGGACATCCTCCATCTCACCAATTACCTTTACATCCATCCTGTCCAATTGAACAACCCTCCACATGGATGGCTTAGGCTACCCATTTATCTTTTTACAGACTGGTATTGGCATGACGTTAACCGACGCCCTTGAGTCTACCAGGAAATTATGTATGTTGTGATTAAAAATTTCAAAAGTGAGGAGGAAAGGTGGATGTTTTCTCTTAGACTTACCTCCAATGCTGGTTTCTTCGATTTCTTCTTCCTCTTTAAGACGATTGTCAGTGGGCAGCCTCTCATCTGATGCTTCAAGCGCTTTCAACAGTCTTTCCTTTTGTTGCGACACTTTACACATTTCAAATAGTGAAACATTCGCCTTTACCTTCTTTACATCTTCCACGATGTCATAATCCACCTGTGGTTCAATGGGGTGCGGTTTATCAACATTCGTTTTTTCTTCATTGGGCTTGGCCAGCGTATCATTCTGCCTAGGATCTTGGCTGGTAATGGTGAATTCAGGAATTTTATCAGCTGCGGAATTATTTTGGAATTTCTTAACATTTTTCTACAGCCTTTTGATATTTGGGAGTATGAGACTGTCTTCTTTAATCGACCCTTGGCTCCTTGTTGTTACATTGGTTTCCATGACGTCCTTATAGCCCCGATTCTTTTCCTCTTCAGCATCAAATAACGAAACTGAATTCCACAGAACCATGGTTTCCTCTTCTTGTTCCTTCGTTGAAGTAGTACTCTCTTTTCTTTCTTCATCTCCATCTTCTGTTAATTTAGAATCCAACAGCTGATTCATAACCAACGTCATCGAGTTTATCCATTGAGGACAATTCGTTTCCGAGTGTGGTTGTTGATGGAAAGTGTAAAAATTGTCCATGCCTACGTCTGTTAAATTCTTAGATGCAAAATTATGTGGAGGAGGTTGGGATTGATTCTTATCCTCCCTCTTCTTATAATAGGGCTTGTAGAACTTTTGAGCTTCCTTTTCTTTTTCCAAGTCTATGATTTTGTTGGAAAGCTTCTGCATCATTTTTTCCATACTCTCAAAATTTGGTGATTGTTCTTCCTTAGGCTTAGCGAACAACAATGCTTTCTTTCCCACACTTTTCTCTCCTGATCATTCTAGATAATCTTCAATACTTTCTCTTTCAGCCTCTACCTTTTCTTCCTCCTCATACGTCTCTGCCAATGTGGGCTTGGCCTTTATTTTGGCAAACATGGCTAGCTCAGGTCCTAAAGCCGAAGTATAATATTCAATCAGGACTTTATCCGAAGTTTTGTCAGCTTCAGAAAAATTCTTGAGGTATGCTGCAAATCTTTGAGTAAAGATGTGCACATTCTCCTTTATCTCTTTATTGAAGGTGCATAGTCCTTTCATGAGGGCTGCATGAGTCTTTTGAGTCGCATACTTACTTCTGAAGATTCTCTCGAAGGTATCCCAATCAGGGATAGAGTTGGCAGGCAACCAAAAATACCATGATGCTACAACTCCTTTAAAGGTGTGTGGGAAAAGTCTGCAAACTACATCCTCATGCTCTCCCGCCCTTAACCCTTCTATGGCCAAGTAAAAGATTTGAAGGTGGTCATGTACTAGTATCTTCTCACTTGGGTCGAATTTGGGCAGCATCTTTTCAAAGGATTGAGGTAAATCATGTAACCGAGGTGTTAGGTTTAAAGGTGATTTGGCTCTCCAGGCAGGTGGTGGATTCGGTGGGTTGGGTGATTGATTGGCGTTTACGCCTGCCATGAGTCTGGGTGGAGAGTGAGGAGGTGATAAAATAGGAGTGTGAGCAGGAGAACTGTGAGGAGTATCTGGGCCTTCTTGATTCAAAGGAAGTACAACTTCCTGTAGGGTTGTTTCTACAAGATATTCCCAATCCTCAACCAGCACTGAGTCTTCCAATATAGGACGGTCCTTCCTTTTATATTCTCTTCTGGGAAATTAAGGGATGATCGGAAATCCTCCAATCTTCTTCAGATATGCCCTGGTGTGTCTTCTTGGATGATTAACAACCTCGTTGTCAACAGAAAACAAATGTTCTCTACTCTTTTCTTTTGGAATTGGATTATGAAGCCCACTTCTTTCAGAACTGTTACCAGTGGAATAATCTTGGGAAAACGGGTTTCCTTAGCCAGCCATGCACTGGCGGCCCTCCTTCTATCGCCAGAAACTATTGATGCCTGGAAATTCACAGGAAACAACAGCGAGGGATTCTCCCCAGTCAACATTCCCAACTAGCCCGTGGGTCAAATAACAAAAGGGTTTACCGGTTGCGCCCCAGTCCACCGTGTATGTTTTTTGTATTTTTTGACTTAATGTATGATATGCACATTCCTAATTAACAATGCAGGGTGATAAAGATGCAAAGAGTAGTCACAATGTGATCCGTAGGTTCTTACCTCTCATCTTAGAATTCAGAAGCATCTAAATCATATATGCAAGAAAATAAATACTAACTAAACTATCTCTAGAGAGATGGATATTAACTCATGAGTAATGCATCACTGTCCATGTGTTATGGAAAATCATAGATAGTTGTTCTTATAACCAAACATATGAACATGAATAAAAGTATACATGATAAGATAGCTAATCAACAGTTAAAACTCCCATTACTCATAGTGGAAAAAACATCATAAATGTACTGAAGAACATTCAGACAAGAACATAGGTTCAGGAAGTTAAAATGCTCTTACAGCTAATGAGACACAGTTGAAAATGAAATAGTTCACATTCAACATTGCTCATTTAATCACATTGATACATTCCACATAACACTTTCTCCAACAGGAAAAATTTCCAGTCCCTGGTTTGTAAAACGAAATAGTTCCTCTTACAAGCAATAACTTACAAGTTTTTTGAGAGGGAAAAAGCCCTCGTAAGTTCTAACTTTCAAATATTTAAACTACAACAGCAGATCGTTTGGGCTACCCCCAAACGTGTGACCTTTCGATCTCTTTCAACGTTTTGAATCCTTTCTCTTTATCTTTCTGTACGCATTCATGATCTGACTATTAACGGACAGATCTTTCGGGTCTGTGCCTTTGTCACTATTCATTTTGTCTTTTCCTTCGCTTGTCCTCCTTGCGACCCTACCGGTTTCGATTTGATCTTTGTCAAACTTTGTTAAGCTATGCCTTCGAGCCATTATCACCTCAACAGTCCCTTGAGTCCACCTGTGATCAATTAATGTGCATCATTCATTGGGATTTCATTTTAAATGAAACGTTAAATTCTATCAATCAAACAATTGCTCAACAAGAAAGATCATGCATTGCATTACTACTAACACAGTAGGGTAGACCTACCCATAGCCGCATAGTCGGGATTTAACAGGCGATGGACGCTGCGAAACACTTAAGCACGTCGGAGTCGAAAGAGTTAAGACCTAAGATGAAGGAGGGAAAAATTCAAATCAGAAGTCAGAAAGACAATGACATTGGCAGCCAAGTGCTTCGCACAGCCACGATGGCGGAAAAGAAAAAGACTACGGACAGGCGACCGACATCGGTGGCAGAGCGCTTTTCATTTCAGGTAGCTAGTTGGTTTGGGAGCCACAACGGTGGAAGGAAAAAAGTTATAAACATGTGATTAGAAGGCTGACACGCATCGGTGGGTGGGGTGCTTACACATCGGGTGTTTAGCAAAATAGACAAAATACAAGTGCGAAATAAAAATAGACAAGAGCCTCCAATCAAACCGAGAAATACAAGTGCTAAGTGATAAAAAAAATTAAAATTCGGCAACGAGTGAAACTGTTTCACCTTCGAAACAACGTTTTTCAAAGAACACTTGACCCGACTCATCTCTGACTAAGAAGACCCAAACTTCAACATCTACGACCCGTAAAGATTTCCAACACAAACAATTTCTGAAACAGGACGAGAGTTCCTCTCTGAAGATCATCCAAAATTAAAGCATGACCAAAAAAGTTCAAGGATCCAACGATTAAAAACAACGCTAAATCATGAGGGGGGGACCAAAATTTAAGAAATTTGGGGGGGAAATTGTTGCAGCTACAACAGGGTGTTTCTTGGTTGTGGTAGCATTGAAGGTGGTTCTAGGTGATGTTGTGATTGATGGGAGATAGATCCTATGATGCCTTCTAGAGAATGGGATGCCCCCGATGATTCCTAGTAGGAGGTGCCTACACAGGGAGCGACTGGAATGATGGTATAGAGGTATCCAAAATGTGTGTAAATGAGGTCAAATTGCTGGGACTTCAAGATGGCCTATTCCTCTATTTGTGGACGTTTGGATGCAACATCCTTGGATATGGGTGGTAGCAATGTTTTTAAGAATTAGTCAACGAAGATCATTTCATCAAGCTTTATCTTGCACAAGCTGTGACTTCACTGCCACTCATGCATGTGGTTGGTTACGTGGGTTGCAATGTTTTGGTGGCAAGATAGAAAGATTTCCACTCCTTCATCATATCTGATAGGGAGCTGAAAATATTGGACGAAGATAAAGGCCAAGGAGTTGAAGTATGGTTAATTTGCTTGTGGTAGCTCAATGTACCACTTGGTTGCAACACTTGTGATGGCGTGTTGGAAAAGTATGAGCCTCATTGAGTCATCTACGATGTTGTTTGATGAGCACCATAGATGAAACATCATTATATGGTTTTGGTGGCACTCCCCTACCTTCCCTTCAAACTTAGGGATGTCTGAGGGGAGCTTGGTTGGCATGGGAGGCCAAAAGGCTTGATGACAGATAAGGTCATTGGTTAACCTGGACAAGTCAGGAAAGTTGAGGTGTGCCATGAAAGGGAGGTTTGACCCAAGTTTTATGTGGGAAGGGATAGCAATGGTGGTGGTATTTGTAGGAACATGATGTCCCTGCATGACTGGGGGTACTTGCGGCACAGTTGTGGACGGGCCACTACCCCCATGTATGGAAATTGGGACAATGTGAGAAGAAGGGCCACTACCCCCAGGTATGACAAGTGGGATAGTTTGACTGATGGGTGCAAGTGGAGGAAGTTGAGTTAGGACAGTCTGCATGGCAGTACTAGGACCACCTGCAAGGGTGTTGGTGGTGGTGTGAGGTATGGACATGGGTCCACTGCCAATCACCAATCCGAAAAGTGGATCCAGGTTTGTGCCATCCATGGGGCTAGATTGTGCAGTGTGTAAATATGGCTCATATTGATATGAGTTTGAGTCTGAGTCAGAGGCTGTGAGGCCTTCTGACGGTGTAGAGGGTCGTTGAGAATGGTCTCGATGGTGTTGGTTCAAGAACCTAAACTATGGTGGATTTCCTCTTAGGTGTGAAGAAGAGCATGGAGGATCAATTATGTTTGGTTGGTAGATCAAATGGTGTAATATAGTAATGAATTTCTGGACCCCAGCTTCAGTGGCTTCCTATTGGATTTTAGGTGGTCACTCGGCCACCAAGACTGCCAGGAGACAAAGCTTGGATTTTTCCTCATGGGAGATCTAGTCAATCGGTAGGGGTCATTGCTTGTTTCGCTTGGAAATTCCTCTCAATGGCTAGCTACTTTGGGGTTCCCTTAGTGCTCCTCACAATGAGTTTCAGGGATGAGCCCAATTACTTCCCATGGTTAAGGCATTCAGGGACTTATGTCCTCAAATACTGCAAGGTTTTGAATTAATGTAAATTGGTAGATTTTAATGGTTGGCTCAGCGTCATGAGCTGAGTTTGGTTAACTTATTTGGTGTGGTTGTGTGCATGTTTAATTTATGAAAGATTTTTCATTGCTACATTATTTTCTGTGATTAGTTTGGTGACTGTAGTTATTTTTTATTAATACTTCGTAGACGTTTCTGGTTTGCTATAGATATTATAGAATGGGCAACCTATTATGAAACTAGTGAACTTTTGAAAAAAAAAACTTGAAACATGCAAATAATGAACCTGGAATATTACAGACTTGCTAGGTGACTATCTTATGCCTATATTCCTTTTAGACCAGGAAATAGTGTTGGGCTCTCAACACAGTGGGACTAATCCCACCTGTAGATCCTCAGTTCACCCTCTGAGTGCAAGTTCGGTCAACAGGGAGGACGCATACGTCGTGAGGTCCCCTTGGCCTACCTCCCCCTCTACCTTCCAAGTCACCTAGTTTTAGTGGTCTCAAGCAATAATAGGTATAAGTGTCGATTACTATACGAGCTTCATCCTTCGTCTTCTCCCAGAATACCCCAGAGGGTGATGACTAGGTAGAGGAGGAAGGGCTAGGAAAGGGGTTAATTTCCAATGTTTAATTAAAAAATGAAAACTAACTTATAGTACTTTAGCTAATACTTAAAACATATTCATATATATTAACAACTAATCAAATATATCATTAATTTATAGAAATTGTTTGCAAAAAGAAACAAGCTGCTGGATAGTGGTGACTGAGCCGCACTGACAGTCTAAATAGCAAAAAATCGAATCCTGAGGGACAAGTCACCCTTTTCGAGGAAAATGTGGCTAGGGGGTCACTGATTTTTCCCAAAAATAGGTGAGGGGGTTGCCCAAAAACCAAAAATAGGCACGATCAGGCTCTTGAGAGTGAAGTCGCTCCTTTCGGGGCTAAATGAGTGACTTGGTCACCCTTTTCAACCAGATAAGAGCAATCTGGCCCAGAAAGTGAAAAAATTCAAAATATGAGCTGGGAACGACCGATAGTAACTTGTACTGTGGCAAAACGGGATCATGTCAGCCTTAAGGGGGCTCGACTGGAAATTTAAATGCAAAAAATAGAGATCTAAACTAGATTTAAACATAAATCTAAACTAAGTTAACAAAAACTGGAAATAAATTGTAAAAACTCATGGATCCTATGGGATCGACCCGGTATGGTTGCCAATATTTAGTATGGATTTCACCCTATTTACAAAAAGAAACAAATACCTTCCGTCTATAGGATGGAAGGATAGGGTCTTTGTGGATGGAAGAGGAACCTGCAAGAAAGGGTTAGTGAACCATACAAAACCCTGCAAGAAACCTGTTACATAAATGAAAATATAATAGCAAGAAATCAATGGAGAACTTGCAATGGAAATGTTATAAAAATGCTAATCTAGTAAGAAGAAATACACATTATACCTTCTGGTTTTTTGATGAAATGGGCCACTAAGCTAATGGAGCAAAGGAGAAAATGGAGGAGAAGGGTGAATGGCTTGAGAGATGTGGGTCTCAAGCCACTCATGCTGGTAGAGTAATGATAGGTAGAGAAGGAATGTTTTGAGAGTGACCCCCACCCTTGTATTTATATCTTTTTTCTTAGGTTTTAGGGTTTTAATCCCTTCGTCAAGGCTTTAGCCCCTTTTTTGGTCTTTAATCCCTTTTCTCCCATTTCTTAGCTCCTTTTGGGGTTTTTAAGCCCTTTTTGTGTTTTGTGAGCCTTTGCAAGGGTGTGGGGGTGAAATGAGGGAAATGACATGGATTTCTTTATGGTGTAGGTCATGTAGAGCTAATCAGGTAATTTTTTGGGTTAACAGTGTTATTCTCAAAGTGACTTCCATGGTCAGTGATAATTGAAATACTGAAGCGAGTAATGATCTGGTTAAAAACAATTAAGTAGTCGTTTCACCATCATCTTTGAAGGTAGGCATTTCCTCTTCCCACTTAGTGAAGTAATTGAAAACAAAAATGATTTATTTGTGCCCCCTAGCCAAAACTGGGTTGTACGTCATGTAGTCTACCCCCCCACTAAGTGAAGGGCCCCACCACGACGACGGGAAACAATGGAGAAGGATGTGAGCACATTTTCCTAGTGTAGAGTCAACAAGGATGACAATGCTTCACAGCCTCCACACAATATTTAAATACCATGAGCTAGAAATAACTGACACATAAAATATTCTGGGTCGTTGCTAACCCAGATAAATGACCCCAGCAGGCTCCATTATGGTAATCATTCAGGACATACTCAGCCTCCCCATGGGTAAGGCACTAACATAAAACAAAATATACCCCTCTATTGTACAAATTTTTACCGATGATAAGGTATTTTTTCACATGTATACATAGTTTACGTTGCTCTTCCCTCGATAAGGACAAATGACACTTCAAAGTATGGAGATATATAATTATATCTCCATACCGAGGATCAGAGGTGGAAATCAAAAAGATGTAATCATCTCGAAATGAGTCCTCTTCAACCAATACATTCTCTTCAGTAGGAAATTCTGCTATGAGCTCTGCAAAAAATAAGGACTTTTTAGATTTGGCAGACTCAAAATCCAAGACAAACTCTTGGAGAATGACTATCCATTTATTGAATTTCCCCCCCATTATGCATCGCGACAAAAAATATTGAAAAGGATTAACATATGCCACCACTATAGTGGTCCTAAGTAAGATGTAGTGACGTAACCTCTGAACAACATAAACAACTGCTAAAGCTAACTTCTCGACATCGGAGTATCGAAGTTCTGGACCAGCTAATGCACGACTAAGATAATATACAACATTCTCTTGGAGATTGTTATCCTCTTGAACCAATACTATCCCAATGGTTGACTTTGACAAGCCAAATACAATATACAGTCTCTAGAGTAATCTGGTGGACTTAACAAAGGAGCCGACATCAAATATTTTTTCAATGCCTCGAAAGCAAGTTGTGTAGTTTCATCCCATACAAATGGAGTATCCTATTTTAGTAGGTGCTTGAAACCCTTAGTAATCTTGGCATAGTTAACGATATAACATTGAAGGAAATTAGATTTCCTGTGCAGGCTCGGAGGTTTCCTGATAGAACGAGGAGGAGGGATATTAACAATGGCCTCTACTTTCAAAGGATCCACCTAAATTATTTTGTTTGACACAATGAATCTGAGTAACCGTCTTGACTCAATGCAAGAAAAAAAACTTGTGGGGAATCAATTGTATTTTGTAATGTCTGCATTATTTTAAAATTAAACGAAGGTGATCTGGATGGTCAATCCTCTTACAAGAATAAGTAAGCAGATCATCTAGGTACGGCTCGACAATGTTGTTAATGTCATGGAAAGCAAAATTTATTGCTCGCTGAAAGGTAGCCCCTGCATTTTTCAAACCAAAGGGAATTGTCTTGTACATGAAGGTACCCCATGGACAAATAAAATATGTTTTGTGTTGGTATTCCGGCTTGATTTGGATTTGATTGTATTCAGAAAAATGATCCATAAACAAACAAACTTCACTACCTACACAAGCATCAATGATTTCATCTATAAATGGCATGGGATACTTGCCCTTGGGACATGCTCTATTTAGGTCACGAAAGTGAGTGCATATGCGTATTGTCCCTTGTTTCTTATCTATTGGAATGGGATTGGATACCCATTCCATGAGAGAAATCAGGTAAATAAACCCTTCTTTTAGCAATTTTTCCACTTCAGCCTTGACAACTTCTGCTTGACATGGTTTAACAGGTCTAAGATTTTGTCGAATTGGTTCTAAGATAGGTTCTTATTTCATGTTCTACAATTGTCTATGGATCAATTCCTAGCATCTCCTCATATGACTAGGAAATCACCTTGTGAAATTCCTTAAATAAGGCAGTATATATGGAAATCTCCTCCAGAGAGCAGTTTACGCTGATATGCACATTTTCGACAACATCAAGGTTTACAGAGATGTTGATGGGAATGTTAACAGAGATGTTTTCCATATTCCCTTAGCAAATGTTACCTCCTTAGGCAAAGGATTAATTGGTACATCAACATCTTCTTCCAATCTCACATGGAACTCTTGATTTTCAATTCTACTCAACTCTGGAAGAAAGTAGGACTTATGGTGAAGATATTCACAAATCTTATCTCACCCACTCATGGCTTCCAAAATGGATTCATCTGAAGGTAAAACCATGTCTAAGTAGTCATCTGAATATAAAGAGTTCTTTTCCCAAGAAAGAAGATAAGCTTCTTCCAACTCCTCTGAGAATGAAGAAGGAGTCATGATAGGATCAACAATGGTATTAACGATAGATTTATAAGCCACTTCCACTTCCAATAAGGGAACTTGAGGTTCGTAATGAGAATTAAGGATCCAAGGATACGTTCTATTAACAACCGCCTTGGTAGAATTCCCTACACTGGTAGAAACTAGATAGTTTATAGGGGTTGGGATATCAAAAGTGCCCATTAAATATGGATACATTCCAGCCCCCAAGCTCTCATTAGTTGGTTTAGTCTGATCAACCAAAGGTATACTAGACTCATTAGTTTCTAAATGGCCCTTCCGAGTGAAACTGAGTTGGTCAATAGTACCCAACTTCCCGTCATGTGGAAACACAACCACTCGAAGAACAACCAAGGAAATTGAACACAAGGCATAAGTCCAACTTCTCCCTAAAAGCAAGTTATAGTCCAAAGGGGCATCAATCACCTCAACTTCAATAGCCACAACTTTCCCTACCAACTTAGTCTCAAAATTCGGTAGGATACCATGCGAACGAAAAGACCTTCCATCGAAAGCAGTAAGTAAGGTATTTGATGGAACTAGCTCAGGGGAACCTAAAGCCTTCTGGAAAGACATTGACATTACACATGTGGAAGCACCTTTATGAAGAACTGTACATCCAATGGTTTTTCCACCATGAACAACATATAATGACAAAGCCACATGATACAGTAGGTGAATCTTAACATCTGATAGATTAAACTTTTCCACGAGGCTCGATGAATTGATACTACCTAAATATTCTAAGAGGGCATCCCACTAAGCACGACAAATCTATAGAACTTCCAATGTGGACATTGCATAGGAAGTTTGGGCCAAATATTCTACCATAGAGTAGTTAGAATAGGCCCTAGAATTTGGATTATGAAAATCCTTTTTAAAGACACCTTTCAGTATTATAGGCATTACGTCAGTAGGTTTTTCGATCATGAGAGGGTTAGAGGTTTCACCAACAGACTTACCCTTCTTAGGAGCCTTCGTCTCATAATTTTTATTTCTCATCTGGAGTAAGGCACTATATTGTACCATATTGATATAGTTCTTACCAAGGGTCACTAGGAGTGCCCACGGCTACATTACAAACAAAAGCTGCATTCTTTCCTTGGAGAAATGGATCCTTCAGGATAACCGGTTGTTAGTTTTTAAGCAACTTCTAAGCTAGGTCAATAATAGGGAATTGATGAGTTAAGTGATCTCCCTAGCACAATTGACAAGGAAATTTCACCTTCTTCTTATCTTTCTTACCCCCATCAACATTGTTCATGGGTTTCAACTTGTTTTGATTCTCCTCACCCTTCTTCCCCATCTAATTTTTCCCACTGGGATGTTGATTGCCCTTCTAATGATATTGTGCAAAAACATTTTCATTTTGAGGTGAGGGGGTAGCTTTTGCTTCCTCCGTTGTAGATTGTTTCACTGACAATTCTTGGAGTTGCTTGGCCAGTGACTCTACAGTGGGACAATTAATTGAATCGACCAAACCATAGGCATGGGGCACATGCTTGGGTTTCTCAACACTATGAGTAGACCGTGGTGCCTCTAGTATAATCTCATATAATATCCAAGACTGAGCGTATATCAAATCCATATACTGGGACCTGAGAATAGCCTCTTCTTCAGTGGTCACCCCTGAAGTGGATACGTCCTTAGATATATAAGGCTGTAAATATTTTAGGAACCACTCTAACAAGAACTCAGGGGTATGGTGGATTTGATAATCCTCTTCTGTCTTTTCCACTCTTGGATATGATCCGATATATGTGGATTTGTCTTTCCAAAAGGTATAAAATAGGTCTACGCCGACATCATACTAGACATGAAGCTGGAAGTGATTAAGAAACACATTTTCTAAGTCCAAAAAACTATCAAATGTAGCAGAGCGCAGTTCAATATACCATTTTGATGCAAAACTAGTTAAGGTTCTTTGGAAAAGACTCAATCGAATGGTGTCATTGTTTAGTGAGTTTGAAGAGTGCCATAAGTGAAAAGTGGTTATATGGGAACCTAGATTCTCTCCATATTTTCCCTAAAACTTGGGAATGTTCGAGGCTAATTTTCTAGGAATAGGTGGTTGCGTGGTACTATGACTCACCAGGTCATTCATCAACTTGGACAAATATGGAAAGTTTACAGTTTCCAGGAAAGGAAGTTTAGGCCTAAACGAAGGTTGAAAAGCATGATTCTGGGATGTAGAAGGACCTACCCCCTAGCTCCCAAACGTAAAGGTGGGGTTGCCCCTAGCTACCGGTTGTTAAGTATTTAGACTACTTTGAAATGGATTCCACCCGTAATCCAGTGGATTACTTGTGTGCAGTGCAGTATAAGTGGTTTGAGACACCCTAGATGAAACTTGAGTCTGAAAGACAGGAGTAGGTATCCCTCCGCTAAAAAGTGAAAAAGGAGAGCTCATGAATGGGGCTGATACCATTGTCTGAAAACTTTGAAAAAAAGTGCTTATGTTTCCAAACTGCATTCCCACATATGCAGGTGTAGGAACTACATAAGGAGTGGATGGGGGAATGTGCCCCCCATTCCACGAGAAACCCTGAACAAAAAAGGAGGATCCAATAAGACCACTTTGAGAAGTATGCATGAAGGAGGGGGAAGAAAAAGGTGCAATGGGAATCTGAGTGACCACCCCATTAGAAATACCTACTACATTAGAGGGAGTCAATGGTTCGACCACTCGACTACTTGGTGAAAAAGGTGGAGTAGGTACATTTGGTCTTGGAGTACTGACTAGTGGAGGTGGCACTCCTCTAGCAAAAATGGCTAAAGTGGGGGTGTAAATACCCTCTCCAAAGCTATCCATAACTATGCTCACAGGAACACCAATAATAGGTGAATCAAAAGGAAGAACTTGGATGATCACAGTATCGCTTAATTCAGTAAGAGGTGGGTTAAAAAAAATTGCAAACTCGTCAACCTGCAAGTCTTCAATATCTATTGGAGTTGTATCTACCTGATTAGTCCTAAGTTCCAGTTCACCTGAAACTTCTCTAAATCCTATCGGTTCAAATGAACAATAAGTATCTAGTATCTTCCTTTGAGGTGGAGGTGGAGGCTCCACTGTATCATATGGAGGAAGGTTTTGCAACCTTATTGACCTATGGAGAGGTTGGTCCTCCATAGATAAAAATTTGACTCACACACACATAAAGGAAAACTAAATACAGACAAACCAAACAATACTAACTAAAATTTTCCTAAATCCACACATAAGCAATAGGTATAAGAGATGCCTTCCAAATTAAAGCATTGGATGATTAACACCCAAGTCCAACCAGTGAAGAAACGATAGATGGTTACTTGGTGTCCCGTGAATATGTTCTTAGGAATAAGCAGAGGAATCACCCAACCGCCCTCCCAAACTGTCTACCAGAGTTACCTTCCAAGTCTGTCCAAGGTAAACCATAAATAGCCTTGAGATATTACCTATATATGATCCCTAATGTCAAGAGACTAAAGGCTACCACAACTACACCGAGAGTCTGGCAGAATAGTTGCAAGCCTGATCCTTAAGTGTGGGCAGGGTAGCAAATCCTAAAACCTTGTCAACATCGGCACTGCACAAGGCCCAAGAGGTGGTATTGAAAAGATCCCCAAATGAGTAAAAATATTTATCTATGCTCGAACAAGGAATCAGAGGGTTATCTCCTAGGTCCAGGTCCTCACACAGCCTCGTGCTTCATTCCTGTGTGAAATGAGCTTTCCAGATGGTCTCATGTAGAGGAGGATATACCTAGTGAAAGGCCAACTACGTCTGAAGTCAAATACTTATGGACAGTTAAAACTCCCTAGTCCAAATGCCTACCCTAAGCTAGTTGATGTATGAACCTAGAAAAAAGAAACTTACTAGTAATTTTTAATTAAATAGTTCTTTTTAATTGGTTGTTTTTAATCAGAGGTAGTGGGATGAAATTGTATGGTGTTATAGACTCAGTAAAAGAAAGCAAAAATAATGTAAAAAATAAAAATTTCAAAGCAACTTACAACTACTATGCCAATTTTTCTTTTCTTTTTCTTGTAAAATGAAAGCTAATGAATTTAAACTAAGCATGAGAAACTACAAGACTTCAATTTTTTTATTTTTCTTGAAAAATAATGAAAAGCTCACTAGATGCAACCTAATGCAAAAAGTATAAAATTTTTGTCTTTTCTTTCCAACAAAATCTCAAAAATTATAATGCAAGTGAATGCAAACCTAAGCAAGTTTGAACAATATAAACATATATTAGTAAATGATGCAAGAAGAGCCTATAATGACACACTTCACCCAGGTAGGAATAAATGACACAAAATCAAACTTGGAAGAACTATCAAACTTAAAATATTACTAGATCCACAGAAAGGGAGAGACAAACTCATACTACAAACAAGAGTGCATAACATAAAATTTTCCTAAGGGCTGATCAATGACCTAGAACACAAGCACTCATACCCAAAAAATACAAGTAGGAGAACCAACACCATTCACAAATGAAGAAATATAAACACAAAGAACCCAAGGACTTGAAAGATCAAGCAAATTGTGTGATGTATAGACCTAAGACTTACAGAATCATGTTAGAAACATAACCTTCACAAGCCTTTAAGAGGTCACCAAAATAGGGACAAGAAAGAACCCTATAAACTCAGAGAAAGCTATAGGAACACATGACTGTTATAAATACAATCCGCATGTGACACACGACTATACAGAATGAAACCCACATATACAAGGTGAAAAACATGACTGCCAATAAGACAACCTACATGTACTACTTAAATGTTTTCAAAGAAAAAAGTACTAGCGGTTAGGTCCTGAACATGCCAAACTAAAAAGCAAAGGAAAAAGGAAGAAAAATCACACCCATAATAAAAAAGAGAAAATACTGGTTAGGAAACCTAAAGGAAAGGACCCACAACAGGTTGGACTCCCCAGTGGATTCACCAGTTCTATTGTTTAGGAAAACACACCCTTATAACCTAGGGTCTCTAGGGTTACCAACTTACTAAGCTAGACTTGCATGAAATCAGCCATGTAGAAATTGAAATAGGAATAAGAAGAAAATTTAGCAAACTTGATTTATGACGGTTGATCCTATCTTTTCTTCTCCTCTTCCAGTTGCTTCCACAACTTCTAGGGTTTATCCAATCACCTGCAAAGAACAATTTCTTCCTGCAAATATCTCATATATATATCAATGGTTAATGAAATTCATAATGAAACTATAGGATAATTCAAAAATCAACGTATACAAGAGCTCACAGTATTGGAAGAATAACTTTCTTTATTAATAAACAGATATGGTGATATTACAACCCAACTTCTGAAACAAGGAATCCTCTACAAACTGAGGACACTGAGTCCTGCTTCTCCAAGATGTCTGAAGTAATAACACCAGCATAACTTTTCTCTTCTAAGAATGATTCATTAGCCCTATCCCATGTCCTCTATTTATACATGAGGTAAAAGAGAGTTGTCGATGGTTGAGAAGGTTGAGAGAGTTGAGAGAGTTGTGATTAGGGGCTCAACTGTTCTCGACTAATCATGTTTTGTATTTTTTAACTTCAAATTAAGGTACACACAAGTATTGATATAGGAAAGCCGTGTATGATACACTAGTTTCTTTAGGAAAACCCGTGTGTCAATGTACATGTGATTTGCAATGTACATACTCACGTGTGACATGCTGGTTTCTATGCAAATAGTCACATGTGAAACCTTAATGTCCAAATAAAAATATATTCATATGGTCAGGAGATGATGTATCAACAGTAATTCCATCTATAGTTTTTTGGCTACTTCAATCTAGTTTGTCATTTTGTGTCCTGACATATTGGATGTTAGTACTCGGATGTAGAAGTGCCATTTTACATGATAACAAACCCTCATCCCTACTCTTGTGGACCACCTAGACTCAAGATCCCCCCTAGTAGGATCTCCCTTCCACCTCATCCACATTTTCCTCAATCATCCCTATCCTTACAAGGCCTATAAAACTTGGGTCATCCTCCATGGGAAAGGGGAGAAATGTTATGTTGCCGCACTGAGATTTTGGCCAAATCTAAGGTGAGCATAGTGAAGGCAAGTTGGATATTTTAGGACAAGACATAACATGTGAAGGAGCATCACAATAATAAGGAAAATGGTTGTAATCTCTCTTTTTCATTTTAATGCAAAGATGGTTCCTTTCCCATGAAATATATTGTGTTTCAATCATTCATTTTATTATTGGATTCCTTAGTCACTACTATAGAACTATAGATCATTTGCTAGTTCTCTTGATCTTGTTTGTTGTTTGATGTGTTCATTGCAAGTACATCTATGGAGATTCAACACCATAGGAGACAACTACATCATACTGCAAGATAGCTAAAGGACTCATTCCAAGTATCTACACACTCTAGGGAAAGTTCCCATCCTTGTTATCACTCATTTGTTCTAGATATGAACCATTCAAAACTAGGGAAACAACTCTTGTTAGCAGGAGGTGAGAATTTCCAACAACATATGGTAAATAAATTCTAGGGTTTGTAGTTAGCTCCATAGAAGAAACATTTACGACACTAGTAGAATCGAGTTGGGAGATATCTTGTCCTAAGGTGGTTTCCCAAAATGGAACATTTGACCCAAATATCATAGAAAACATATCATAAGGTCGGAACCGATTAAGCCCTGGTCCTGAAGGAGTTTTAATGGAGAAAAATGGATTTCGAGAGGAGGTTTGTTCCATTATAGGTGGTACTAAGTAATAGGTAATGGGAACATTGGTAGGAGGGGAGAATTCACCTCCCTCTTCTATAACTGGAACTCCTTCCAATTCATGCATGGATACACTATTGGTCTCAGAATTTGTGTCCATATCTCACTACATGGGAGGACAATTTGTATGATTTAAAGGATACTGTGGTGATAATATTTGTATATTATGGGACCGTCTCCAAGGGAAATCAACCAGTTTGAATAGGTGAAACTGATCTCAATAGAAAACTCTAAGCTAAACAAGAAAAACAAACACTACTCAAACTAAAGCAACAATCAAAACTATGACAGGAGTGTATTGAGAGTCTAGATCTTCATAGGATTATCATATCACCACAAGTCACGATATACCGTAGGTTCCAACAGTAAAATGAGACAAGGAGGATTGGGACTATACCCTTTCCTAAATACCTGACTACCTGGATGAAACTTCCATAGCAGTGATAAGACGGTAAAAGGGCTATGCTTAGTTGGTATAAGGATCCCTACAAGCGTCTCCCTATGTACACAAGGTACATGGGAGCTCAAACTCATATTAGTGCTTTCTAATGCATAACCATTCGAAAGGGCCCTTACTATATACTTCTGAGCACGTGAAGTACCTTTCAATATACTTCAAGGCTACGTGAAATGCCATTCGATATACCAAAAAGTACATGGAAGAACCACAAGATCCTCGGGATGGAGTGCAAGAAAAGAACGCCAGCTCATACATTTAGACGCTAGGACACATATTTAACCTATCACACATTGCTAAATATTTTAACCTAGAGTAACATTTAATATTATCTTGTATGGTTAAGTGAATGCATGAGGTGAGTACAGAAATGTAAAACCATGCAGGTATGCACATGCTAATATTTCACTTTAAACTTTGTGGGTATTCCCTACTTAAAGGAGGGATATAGGTTCGGTTCATCTTTTCCCAACATAAATATATTTGAAACACACAATATCAAACTATATATTTCATTATTATTGAAAGCACACAAATATTTCTAATGAAAACCTTGAAAAGAAAAAGAATGAGATTTGTTTTAAAAAGAAAAAACACTATCACTAATTTGCACACAAAATTTTTCAATTCTTCAAATGAAAGAAAGATTCAGAAACAAAACTACTCTGTTATTTTTGTTGAGAAGAAAACATAAAAGAAGCAATAGACCATGAATCCCTGAAAGTTGATGAGGCTAATCAAGTAATCAAGATTTTATTCTTATTCTAATATTTATGATCCACTTTCTCTCAATTTTTTCAATGACACGTATAAAGAAAATATTTTAACAAATTAAGAAGAAAACAAAAGAAAAACTAATTTCCTTTTATGTTGATTAAAACAACATTTGGACACTAAATAAATAATTTATTTTCAAAGACTTTCTCTTTCAAATCAAATACAACCGAACAAGAAACCTCAAAGGCCAAAATCAAAACTAACTCTTGAAAATATAAACAAATCAAGTCTATAGACTTTTCCAAATCTTGTTTAATTATTACAACTATCAGCACTAAATCCAAAAATACTCAGAAACTAAATTTCATGTGGAATATTTCAAAAATCAAGAAGGGATTGAAAACCATACCTGACACTGTGTTTTGAAATCTTAGTACAAAGTGTTACAGGCTGAGCACCATGCTTTGTCAACACATATAGATCAGTGACGCCGCTCCTTGTACGTTGGAAATATGAGGTGGCACTGCTAGTTTCCTGAAGAAAAGGTGCGGTGGCTGATCCATTTTATTTACCCAGGTGCAGTGGCCAAAAAATATTTTGAAATCACAGAGGAAAAAAAATGAAAATTGTTAGAGCTTATTCACTTGATCCAAATAACATATAAAATAAATAATCTAAATCATTAGAAGCAAATGAAGGAAGATATAACAATTTCAAACCAAATCTCACTAATTCACAAGCAGATCTGATCTATGAACTAAAATTGAAAATTGAATAAAAGGGAAAACCAAGAATCCAATCTGTCCCAATATGGTCACCACTTTAGTTACAAAAAATTCTCAACCAGTACTGACAGAGGTTGTTTCCCTAGCATGAAACACTCAACACTAGAAAAAAACAACTGCAAGATGAAAAATCTTCCCCTACGATTGAATAAACTCTTGAATTAACTGCTCTTCTTACCTTCCACAGGTTGCAAAGTTTTGATCCTTGAAGTGCTTGATCTATGCAGATAACCTGTAATAGACACAACAAAATACAAACCAAATAATAGTAACAAGATAGTTTATAATCCTATGTAAAATACCAAGGAGTTAACCAATAACCACAACATGATAATAAGGCATACAAATGCTTATGGTAAATAAACTATATTTGCATTAATAATCAAAATAAGGAGAGTATACAACAAATGCCTTAGTGTTGAGAACTCTTCTCAAAGGATTCCTTTCCTCAAAGCCTTAAAATTTCCTACAAGCTACTCAAGATTATGACTGAATTTGGCCAGAATTTGGATGGAATAACACATTCTTCCTCCCTTTACCCATGAGGGATGAGCTAGTATATAAAGGAATGATAGGGTAGGATAAGTTAAGGATTCCATGGGAGTGGTGGATGGATGATCCTAGGATGAGGGATCTCGATCTCCATATTTCCTTAATCATAGGGATGAGGCTCCACAAAGGATAGCTTCAAGAAGCCTCTCGAACATTCCTTCTTTCCTTCATAAGTCGAGAACCACACCTTTTTTAATGGGAAAATTCGATACTAATGGGGCACCGAACCTTGTAAATTGGAATCAGGTGGTGACACCACTTTTTTCATATAGAAAAGAAGCGTTGTTGAGATGGGTACCACAACTTGTCTACAGGAAAAGTGTGGTGGTGGCCAAAATTATGAAAAATATTGAGCCTTGCTCATTTCCAACTTCTACCTTTGAGGAAATCAAGGAAAATACTGATATTTTATCTTGTAACATGGTGTTGATGAGAAATATGTGTAACATAGTTATTAAAGAAGAAATCCCAGATCAATTCTTAAAATACTAGTTTGTGAAATCATTATTTCCTACCCTTTCCAAAGATGTATCCATGTGAGGATCCATGACCAAATAACAACTCATTTAGACTTATTAATAAATAGATTTTATATATTCACAATTAGGAACACTTTATGATTAAACACCTCATGTTGTGAGACATACGCCTGATCCAAATAGGCCACCAAAAGGACCTCATGACGATGGTGTGATTGGTTCTATCATTAAAATTGATCATCTTACCCAACAAATTGGACAAGTACCTATTCAAACTTCACAAACCAGTGTTTGTCCAGGAAAACCAACAACCTCCAAATCTTTCCCAAACTTTGGAAATCCTCATAATCACATACTAGAAAGAAAAAAATAAGAAACAAAAGAAAATCCAAATTCTAATTCTAGGGCAGTAGATGCATCTAAGATGAATAATTAACTTGAAGGTCATTAGGATAAATGGAAAAATAAGTATCCTTACAATATTTTTCAAGGATATCATCATACTCACCAATTCCCTTATATGGATGAAATTCATCATATGTTATCTCAAATAGGTGGGCTGCAACAACCTGTTGTATTGACTCAACCTTTTCCGCAACAACAATAGATGGTTGTTGCAGCACCGATACCTCCAATAGGGGGAAACCAAGAAAACACTTAGGAAGGGGGAAATCCACCCATTAACAACATATTTGGGTTAGATCATGAGTTTAATGTTTAAAAATGGGATAATTCTTATGATACACCACCAAGTGTTTCAGACCCATTAGGATCATAACCAAATGGTTCTCTTACCATTGAGAAACCAAACATTAACATAGTGCCTCGTCCCTCGAAAGGGGTTCTTTGTAAAAAAAATCATAATACTAATGAAAGAGAAGATAAACACTATAGTAAATTTGTATAATTATATAATGTAATATCCCCAAATCATAGATCATGAGATATTAACTCTAATATAAAGATTCAATCATAAAGACTCAAACTAGGTGCTAGAAATGGATTGGGATTGATTAGTTTTTCTCAAAACAGTGTTGGATTCTTCTCAAGTTAATTAAGACTTAGGGGATGGTTCTGAAAATGGTAATGAAAGGTATACAAATAAATATCATATGCACATAATATAATACTTCATTCAAAGGATTTTCACAATCTCAATTTTCCTTTGCACAAAGCACTAGGACCATTTAGGTTTCGATCATCAACAACGATGAATTCTACTTCCATGATCCTGCAAACCCCAACATGTGAAAAATAGATCCATGATATTGAATTAGGTCAAAACATAATTTTAGGAATGGTTTAGAACAGTTTAGGAGGAAAATTCTAGCTAGGATCACTTCGGGACAACTCAACTAGTCTAAGTTGAGGACCTTTAAAATGGCGGCCTCAAAGGATATTGAATTTGAAATATGATACATGTGATATGATATTTAAGGTATTAACTAACCCCAATAATATAAAGAATTCGAATTCATTATGAAAAGTTCATTTATTTAGATTTTATTGAAGACTAGTCATTTTATATGTGAATCTAGGAAGGGTCTTTGAAACAACTTCAAAGAGACCAAATACTATATTGATAAACCTTCAGAATTGATAAAAATAGTTCATAATAATACATGAAATTAATATTATATTCCCTAAGGTTTTATCATTACATCATATGCTTGAATTCTTTACATAATGATTGAGAATATAAGAAAGAAGAAGAAGGATAGGAGGATTCGATATGTGGCTTGAATTTTGTTCTTATGAGATTCAAAATTTCTTGTTGAATTCTTAAAAAAATGAAATAAAAATCAATGAAAATGGTTGCATGGAATCATCCTCTCAATAGTAGGGGCACATATCTGAAGTCGAAGAAACACAATGCCCTCAATTCAATTCACAAGTTGTCAAAAGATGTGAAAGTGATGTGCTATACATATTTGTATTCAAGGTCAAATTTCCTCTTCATGTGGTACACATTTCTAAACTAATTCACCCTCATGAGTCAATAGAAACTTGATTTTCTTTCCAATCTTTTCTTTTTGCTTTCTACCTTTATTGCTTTATCCTGCTTTATCTACTTTATTTTTCTTTTGTGCTTTTGGATTTGTCTATCCCACTTTTCCTACTTTATCCTAGTTTTTTGCTTTTATCCTGCTTTACCGTGCTTTTGTGATTTATACTTATTCTCTTCTTTCCTTCTTTGTGCCATATTTTTTAGTTTTATTATGTTTCCTTTTTCTTTTCTGCTTTGGATGCTTTCTCCTTTCTTTCAATATATTTTTCAACTTCCTTGGAGTCAACTTATCTCCTAATGTTCCCCACATGGACCATTATCTTTATTATTTTATTTAGGATAAAATTTATTCATGGAAATAATTTATCTAATAGTGTATCTTGATCTTTAGGACATAATAACTACTACCATTAATTAATTTCCTTGTTTCAAAATCTAATCCCTGGAAATTAAAGAAATTTCCTCTTAAAACCAAAGGGAATAATTGGCTAAATAGAATAATCCATATGTCACCAAAATGGTTAAATGACAGTCCTCTCCTCCCAAAGCTTGTTTGTCCTCAAGCAAGGAAAACTATGAATGATGAAACATGAATGCACTTTTCCACCACTTTTGCAAACTACTGTATAGACCATTTGAACTCCATATCCTACATAAATTAATCCTTTGGAAATATTTCATTTGTTATCCTTCATCATAAACTCATGAATGACCTTTCTTTCAAAATAATCAATGCCTAATTGTGTTTCAAGGTTTAGATTGAACTTGACAAAACATGCATAGTGGCCAACCTCTTCTTGAAGCAGTTAGGATGGGAATAATCATGCTTTGGTAAAATTATATTCTTATGAATAAGAGGATGTGTTTTACATAAGGGCTGCTTCAATGACATTTCCTAAAACACAACTATTTTGCACCAAACGATTAGTGGAAATCATCAAATCAAGACTTGGAAAATTGTGCATTACCCATTTATGCTCTTGAAGTGGTAGAGAGTCTAGAAGATAAATATGATCCACTTCATATTGTTGAAATGGGATGCAACCATTTTCATAAGTTAATCCCTCATCATTTAGGAATATTTATAGATCTCTAAGCACAAATGATGGAGCAAAACCAAGTGTGGCCGGCATTGAACAAGTTCCCATTACTTTGTTCATTCCCTTGAAATATCCCAAAGTCCGCATTGCATGGGAATATCCTTTACTTCCTTGAGAAGCCATATTTGTTATGAATTGAAATGGATTTCTACATGGTGCATCACCCTTATCATTCTCAAACACTGGACCAAAATTAAATATCCCTATCCTTCCAACTTCATGCTCAACAAATTGATATGCAATGATTGCTCTACCCAAACTCATGGAATATCTTTCAAACCAAGGGTGCACTTCTTTCAACATCCTACCATAAACCAAAATGTAAGAAAATATAATCAACACAATCTTACAAAAGTTATTGATACATTCTTTTCTAAGGTAAGATGGTGAAACCATAGGTGTGCAAGCTAAGCCAATTCTCATGCATAAAAATCCATAATTGTCATAATGGAAACATGGAGATGTTTGTTGCAAAAAAGTTTCTTTCAATAGAATCTGATGACGATGTCCAAAGTGAAGATAAATTTTGGGATAATACTAACCTTATGCATCTCTTCCCTCTTGAAAGGTGTATATATCCCACATACTTATATATAAATCTTCTAGCTGAAATAGTTGAGACCAAAGATGATCTCAGGGTCCCCAATAAATATCATATTGAGGAAGTGTCTTGAAGCGAATAATTATTCACTTACACAAATAATATTACCAAAAGACCTGCAATATTAAATAAGCCATAATAATATATAAATTGATGATAGAATAGATATGATGATAGATTACAATGTGAGTGCCATATATATATTAACCGTAAAGGCACTTTGGATACTATCCATGAAATGATGTGTCATTTTAGAATTGTTTACTAATAACTATTTATTAATTATTAATATCAATATGTATTAATATTAATAATTAATAGTTATATTTAATATTTATTATTAATTATATAATAGTTATTTAGTGATTATTTACTATATATACTTTTGTTCATTACATTGCCTCTCCCTTAGAATTGCTTTGTCCTCAAAGCACAATTATGGAAGACTTTATCCCTTGTTCTAGCTTGTAACGCTTTCTCATGACATTGTCTATTGGTAGTTGCAACATGTTGATTTTTAGAGAAGAAAAACAATTCTCTTATTTTCCTCAATGATCAATGTACATTCTGTATATAATGGAAGGAAGAAAAGTTCCTTTCACTATATTTGGTAACAAGATACTAATTACCACAAAATCAGGAAACTAGCCAAATACAAATATAGGAAACTACGAAATAGGAAACAAACTAATAGAGATATTAGGAATTTTCTAGAATCTCTTTATTCCTAAATTAACGTAGTC